>OU026154.1:50302200-50498992 GCA_907269105.1 Volucella inanis
TTCAGTGAGAGCGTTCTGCGTCGACCGGAACAAATGGAAGTCAGAAGGGGCAAGGTCTGGGTTATAAGGCGGGTGGGGTAAGACTTCCCATACAATTGTGTTCATTAGCGTTGTCTATTGATGGTTTCACCCGGTTTTAACAGCTCATGGCGCCATGGATTTTCGGCTTTGCCGTTGATTTGTCTGGTTGGCCGGCTTTTACATATGATTTTTTGCGCTTGGGGTTGTCGTAATTGATCCATTTTTCACCACCACTAACAATCCGATCCAAAAATGACTTCCTTTTGTGGCGTTCCAGCAGCATTTCGGACATGCAAAACCGCCTTTCGACGTCTCTTGGCTTGAGTTCATGTGGAACCCAATTTCCTTGCTTTTGAATATATCCAGCTGCTTTTAAACGTTTTGAAATGGCTGCTTGAGTGACACCCAAAGATTCTGCGAGCTCTTCTTGTGTTTGGCAACAATCTTTATAGAGTAATGCTTCCATTTCTTCATCTTCAAACTTTTTTGCCTGCCCAGGACGTTTATCGTCTTCCAAGCCAAAACCACATTTAAATCGTGCAAACCACTTTTGGCACGTTCGCTCAGCTAGCGCACGTTCACCATAAACTTCCACCAAAGTACGAAAAATACGGAAAACACTTTTTCAGGCACAAAGTTCGACATATTTGAGTGAAAAAAATTATTGTTGTTTACGCTTCAAATGAATGACATATACTGAAATGACGTACAATGACAGTAGCTTTCCAACGCATGTTTCAATGGAATAATACAAGTTACGCCATCTCTTAACAAACCGGTCGAAGTTATAGACCCAATAATTACGTATTAATTTGATATTAACTTACTTTTTCTGGGTTATTCTCGGCAATTATGCTTTTTTTCGCATACCATACAGTTATGGTGTATTCAATTGCTTTCTTTCCGGAGATAAGGCAATTCGTATAAGAATGAATATATGAATATGAAGAATTTTTGATTTTGATTCTGTAGAAGTGACAATATAACAGTATATTACATTCCCGACGAAAACTATCATATCCCAATCTTAAAGGGCAACCATAATTCACTCAAGTGGAGTTAAGCATACGTTAAAATCGAACGAATAGAGCAGAAGCATTGTTAAATTGCATAGTGCCCATAATGGTTTTTGGTAATTTAAGCAAATTTTGAAACCAGCTGACGATTTTACGTGCTGTCACGTTTGTCACCTTTTGCTTCTCATGCTCAAATCAATGTTAAAGTCAAATATCTGAATTCAACAACTTATATTAACGGAATTACTGTCAAAGAAAACAGACATCGAGGGCTGTTTGACGAATACTCAGATTAGAAATGACAACGCAACTTTTTTAGGTTTTGACAATTTATTTTTCAATATAATTATCTTTCAACTCGATACACTTTTCCCAGCAGTGCTGCCTTATTTTTTATTCCTTCCGTATAGTATGTACTGTATAGTAATATAGAATGACTTGCTCGCTCGACCCGTACTTCTTTCCGGCGAGCGATCTGTTAAGGTTTGGGAATATAAAAAAGTCGCCAAATATGGTCGTTTTATCTTTAAAACGACGTAGTATGCTTCTCCTCCAAATAATCAACGTGGATCACACCTCGGTCGTCCCAAAAAACGATGCCTATTACATTTGTGGCCGAAGCACGGTCTTCACCTTCCTTGGAGCACGTCCGCCGGGTTTCTAATGTGTAACAATGAATCAATGTTTCATCGATGGTCATTAAACGACGCAGAAACTAATCCTCGATTAAACTGGTCCAAACACGTCTTTGAAGTTTTCTCACGATTGCCCTTGTTCTAAGGTTCTCATGCCCAAGATCTCGTGCAAAATAAGGCTATCGCGTTGATTTGAGATGCCTGCTGTCTCAGACATCTTGCGAATTTTCACTCCGCGGTCCGCCAATATGAGATCACGGATTTTGTCCACGGTTTCCTCTATGGTAACCATTTTTTGGTCACTTGGACGCGGTTCATCAAAAACCGACGGATCACGGAGCGATTCTGCTCTCTTTCCATGTTTGCAAAAAATACTAACACGATGTTTTAAATTTTGACAGACAGGCTAAAAGAGATTATACTTAATGATGGTGAACTCAGTAACGCCACCTGTCTGTTTTGCACTCTCCATATTTTGTTTTCGCATTTATTCGAGTTTTTTTTAATTGCTGCCTTAAAAAAATTCTATGTTGTTATTGCTAAAGTAAGTTAAAATTTTAATATAAATTAAGAACAAAATAAAGATACCGAAAATTGTAAAAGAACTGTAACCAGAACTTTTTGTTAACTTTCAGTGAGTCTCATAAATTTATCGATCCCATCAACGTGAATTTTCCGGGTTTTATATACTTACGATTAAAATCAGGCTAAGTCTAGGGTTATATACTTGGATATTACTGGAATTAAACAATTCAAGAACTGCCATAGTCAATGTGAAAATGAAAAATGGCCGAAAACTGAAATTGCTAGAATACCTGAAATTGTTGCATGCTGCAATCAAAACATCGGCTGTATCGAAGATTTTCGCGACATAAAAAAATTCTTGAATTCAAATTTATTAGATATTCCCATTTCGTGCAAGTGAGTAAAATTAAACGAATACTTAAAGAGCCGAAATTTAAAACTATTAGCTATTATATGTAGTATATATTCCCTGCATTCGCACAGTTTGGTACATGGACGAGCCAAATCATGTAGGTATTATGGTTGCTCTTTTACACTCAATGTTTCAATGAATATAGAAACCATTTCTTAACGTCAACTTTCCTTAGTGCGTTTATTAAAAAAGTTTTGTTTTGGCTATGGTGAGTGTTAGGGCTGAAATCGTAGCACATTGCGTCTTGCCAATTGAGTCAACTCATCTATAAATGGACATTAAATTTGTCTTAACAATATCGAGTACGATATCGTAATGTAGCCTTAACCACGTTTTCTTCGAAGGGTATGTAATTTTTATTAAACCTATTTTTATTTCTTCTTGTCTAATAGAAGTTGATTAATGGAGACCGAAAGGACCCTTAACAGGCCACGCGTAGCCGAACAATTAGCAGGGGCCCTCAACTGCTATCACACAGATAACTCCGCCATTCTATAAGTGCGCCCGGATGGGCCGATTAAAAAGAGGATGAGAAACTGAGATATCTACTGTTGATTGCTATAGGAAGCAGAACTAGCGCTTAATCTGGTTCGGATATATCAATCGCGGCAGACTTGAAAGAAGAAATTTTGATTCTCCAACACATGAGAGAACGTCTTTTTACAATCCCTATCAAGGCTAAATTAACTAACATGAGTCTAATATGCTCTCATGTAAGCACGGAAGACAAAAGAAACGAAAGAACATCGGCTTCTACAGAAAAAGAAAAAAGAGCCCGAGAAGCGCGGGATCGAAGATATTGAAATTTGTTCTTTGCGAACAGCTTACGGAAGTTTTACCAACAGCCAAAAAGTACGTGTCAACAAAATCTGAATAGATATCACAGTCGGTGCTGAGAATATGGAAAAACTTTCTCTGCAGACTGTATAACGGCGAAATTTTCTTTATTTAGATTAAATGAGTTAATATAGAAAAATACCATTTTTCTAACACCTATATTTAATATTTAAATATGCTGACACCACATGTGAAATTTTCAAGATTGCAATGTTATGCATACCTGCGTCTTGTACAGTGAACGAATATCTTCACTGTGCTTATAGTGCAGAATTTAGTGCAATCATCCCTCCCTCCTTAAAATCAAGGTCCCGTAGATTTTTTTTTATAATTAGCGCGAGCGGAAGGGATTAGATGTGTGTATATAGGGTTGGCGAAGGAGAATCAAGGAAGAAGAAAAGAAAAGTACCGATATACATTGGTCTTAAATGTTTGCAAGTTATAATGAATTTAAAATAAAGAGCTCGGCAGCATTCCAAAAGCGAGTTGTACGGTTTAGAACCAAATCACGATATTCCAGAGTACGTCCGAAAGTGGACTTGAGGGTATATTGATGATCGTTCATAACAAGACGGGTGTTACGATAGAAGACACGTTGGTGTTAAAGGGTAGGTCAATTGACTGACTGATATTAGTACTTAGTACACCTATGAGTTTTATCGCACGTGGTCATTGCAAAGGAGATTGTCATTGACATACATACCGGAAAATGCCATTAATGGACATGACTGGTTACTTAGACTTCGCTTCAATGATATCCCCCCAATTGGTTATGCTCTTAATACCGGAATTTAATGAGCTTTACATACGCCCTTCTTCTACAGCCGAAGAACAGGGACGTGAGTCCGGAAACGAATATGAAAAGCAGAGAGTACTGTCATCGGCAAAAAAATATATTGGATAAGATAAGATCGTACATAAGAAATCATTAATGAAGATTAAAAAGAGCGTCGGAGAGAGAAAGGAGACCTGAGGCACACCAACATTTATTTTGTGAATTTCAGACTTGAAACCATCAAACTACTACACCACCCGCCCGTGCCTTGGAGAAAAGCTAGTAAAAGGGTATTCATATTCCCTTGGTGATAAGTTTTTAGTTCGCGTATGTTAGCTACGTCAACCCTAAATTCCCTTGTCATTATCGTATACAAACACAGGAAACATAAACACCGACGATGCTAAGCAAGACTGCGAAGTGAAAATTCTGACGTTGTCTTACCGAATCTTAGATAAAATGAAACAGTGCACCAACAATATTCACGCTTGCAACCCGCTATCCGTCGGTTGTTACATTCACTCAGACATTTCCAAAAGCAAGCAACAGTACTAAGACCGGGGGTGGGAGAGTTTGAATACACGCACTGGGCTTTTTGTTTTTTTTGTATTTTTTTAGACACTGCACAAACTGCACTCATTTTTTGTTTGCACGGATGCCTTTTTTTTCTTTTTTCTTTTTAACTTCACTATTGACGTGGGTTCAGTAGTCGGCGATTAGCACGGTTAGAATTGTAAATTAAAGAGTTGGGGATAAAGTCGTTGACCTGTAGTATTGTTGGAAGAAACTGAATGTTGACTGAACCTTTTATTTTTTTTACAGTTAAGCCCAGTATACAGCTCATGCGAAACGTTTTTGTTTTTGAAAAATACGACCTCCATTTTATAAATGTAATGGGATTTTCGATTTGCCGAGAGAAACCTGCTTGTTGCATTTCGAAGAGCAAAAATGACATAAATGACATTATAACTTTCTCAGAAGCAAAATGTTGCCTGTGGTTTTCAGCAAAATTTTTCTTCTGGATTTAACATATAAATATTGTTCATCAAACCAGATTTTTTCGAACAATCGGCTGTGTTTGGTATCAAGGTCAAAAGAAGTTTTTAGTGTCCCATTAAAGTTCAAACTTCCCAACATCCAGAGAGAAAGCAATCGAAAACGCCATAAGAAATCCTTTTTATTTTTTGACACACGAATTCATCCAGTAGCCGGCACTTGTGTTTTATTTTTTTCCACAAAAATTATTTCGCGTTAAATTTCGCAAAAACGTATATTAAGCTTGACACGAACAGATTTCTTATCAAGATTTCCCACCGACAAGCCACGTGATGAATTTGCAACCACCCAGCTTAATCAAATGGAAATCATTCCGGTAATGCAAAAAGAAATCCAAAGAGAGATATTAAAAGATCCTAAATGCAAACAATATTTTAATGCTCTGCAACAAGGTACAAAACTATCGAATGGACAACTTGGATTTTCGCATTTTCAATGGAATAAGAGTCATGATACCAAAATCTACAAAAAAGAATCCTCGAAGAGCTTCACACCGGTCATTTAGGGGTAGTACGAATGAAAGCCTTGGCACGGAGCTATGTCTGGTGGAGAGGCATCGATAAGGACATTGAAACTGTGCCAACAAGAAGTCCTGGGTGCTGCAGAAACAAAACCAATCCAGTTAAAGAGAAACCGCATTCTTGGGAATATCCATCAATGCCGTGGCAGAGAGTACACATAGATTATTCTGGACCCTTTATGAACTTATACTTACTTATAGAAGTTGAATGTCAAACTAAATGGGTGGACGCCATTCCAACTCAAACGACAATTTCTTCTAAAACAATTATAATACTCCGAAACATATTCGCTAGGTTGAGCTTATCTCTAATTTTAGTATCAGGCAACAGTTCAAATCATCTCATCAATTCATCTCACGAATTTAAGGAGTTCACGAAGTCAAATGGTATCCGTCACATATTCTGTGCTCTATATCACCTATCGGCAAACGGGCAAGCAGAGCGCTAGGTTGCCACAGTTAAAGACGGATTAAGACGCATGTTAAACGAAGATGGCAATTTAAACCTTAAATTATGCCGATTTTTGATGCAATACCGGAAAACACCTAATGCAACAACCGGAATTTCACTAGCTGAACTCATGTTCAAGAGAATCATGGTGCTTACGAAAAACCTAAAGAATTTGCTGATGGTGAAACAATTCAAGCTCGTTTTTACAACAACAAATCTTGCAAGTGGAAATTCAGGAAAGTGTTGAGAGAAATAGGAACCAGAATATATGAAGTACTAATTGATAACGAAAAACACATATGACATGTGGATGAACTTCAAAGGGCTGAAGCCAAAATAACTAACGACAAATACAATCTAATTGTGAATCCAATAATAAATACAACCAATAATAAAACCACGACGAACTTGAACATTGACAAAACTGGATATACTACTGACATACAAGAAACCGAAATCTCAAACCTGCCAACTGCTCCCACACTTGCAATACCATCACCGCTACGAAATGAACCAACATCATCACCTCCGTCAACCGCTATTAGTACTGTACCACCAGGAGAAATAGTCAATTCGCATAAAGATGCAGCAGCAAGTCCGAGAAGATCAAAGCGAGTCAGGAAGATACCAAACCGCCTTAACTTATAAGGGGAGAAAAGTTATTGTAATTATTACTTATTATTAAATTTTAAACTTTAAAACAATAAGTGGAATAACTGAATAAATATATATGTTAAATTTCATTCATTCCATTTTTTTGTATTCCTATCTACTGCAACCATTCTTCATATATCTCGTATTTTTGTAATTAATATAACATAATAAATGAATATAGCAAAAGTCTAATTTCTTATTGTTCACATTACACATTTACATCAGATTTATCAAAATATACAACATACTATATAGTTATTGCCGAGAAACAATAGTTGTACAGCTTTTGGAAACGTTTAGATAGGCGGAACAACCAAGACCGTTCAAATCGATGAGAGCAAATTCGGCAGAAGGAAGTACAACAAAAGAAGCCGTGTACACGGGCACTGGGTCTTAGGGCTAATATAGTGCAGGATGGGCTTGAGGTTAGAAGTGTGTCCAGTTCTAGTACCTGTAATTGAAAAGCACCAGAAACCAGGATCAATCATCTACATAGATTACTGGAAGGCCTACGACTGCCTGAAAAATCATGGTTTCATTCACAAAAAAGTGAACCACATTGAACCTAACAAAAAAAAAAAAAATAAATAAATAAATAAATAAATAACCACCGTGTGGCGCTCCATTGTTCTGATTTGAGTTCTGTTTTTTTTTTTTATTAAGTTGGTACATCTGTTGTCGACATTCCCTTTTAAACATTTGCAAAATTTATGTAGCCAAGAACACATCTATCTCTGTGTGTGTTGGCGATTTCTTACAATTTAAGAAATGGATTTAAATTTGCAACAACGTTGGAATGTTGGAAAAGTGTTTCGGCAACGATTCTCTAAAAAAAAAACGGTCATTTACCGACCGTACTGGCACGAGCGATTTAAAAGTGGTCGTGAGTTAATCGAAGAAGATGAACGCAGTAGCAGAAAACATTGATGAAGTAAAAGAAATGTTGGTCAATAACCGCAAATTAACCATCAAAGAGGTTGCGGAGGACTGCAACATTGCCTATGGATCCGTTCAAGACATTTTGGTTAATTGTTTGGGTTTCCGTCGTGTTGGTGCAAAGTTGGTGCCAAAATACCTCAATTTCATGCAAAAAAGAGACCGTTTTGACGTCGCAAAAGAGATGATTTGAGATGCTGAATGGCGACTGACGTCGTTTTCAGTCAAAAAAGAAGGCAATGCTCACGGTTTTCATGGATTACAACGGTGTAGTGCTTCAGGAAATTTTTCCAGAAGGCCAAACAGTAAACAAAGAGTATTGTTTGGGAGTTATGAGACGTTTGCGTGAAGCAATTCGCCGAAAGGGACCAGGATTGTAGCCAGAAAACTTGTGAATTTTGCACCATGATAACGCACCGTCGCACAGTGCCATCATTATTCGTAATTTTTTGATGATAAATGCAACAAATATCATCCAACAGCTACCGAATTCACCTAATTTGGCTCCTGTGGCTTCTTTCTGTTCAATCGAGTTAAAAACCACTAGGTACGGCGAACGCGTTTCAGTAGCCGAGAGGAAGTAATAAAAATTCGCAGGAAGCACTGATGGACATACCGAAAACCGAATATAAAAAAAAATTACATCCCTTTGACGAACTTCTTAAAGGGGTTGTGTATGACTATGCTGATTTACGAAAAAATCAATAAAAGAAATTAAAAATTTAAGTTTGTTCCTTATTTTCTCAAACTAATATTTGTTACTTAGGCTATTCGGAAGCAAAACAAAAAAATGTTTAAAATTTAATTAATTTGTTTTTCATTTGCCCAAAGAAAAAATATTATATTTGTTGTCTTAGGCAAAAAATTGCTCACTAAGCAACATATATATATATATATTTTTTTAGTTTCTAAGTGAAAATGTATTATTATTAATATTATTGTATTATAGATAGTATGATACAAAAAGTTAATTTCTGTTTATTCGTAAAAATCTTGTTTCTACGATAATAATCTCATTAAGGAATTCTTTTTACAAAAAAGGTTCCATTGGCAAGCAGGGTTTCATTTCCATGTTCTAAATTAATTTTGAAATGTCAAAAAGAGAGTGTAACTTGTTAGGAGTTCGATTATTCTTGGTTTTTTGTGGAATTGGTGTCCTCTTAACAGCTGACTGATGCAATGATATGATATAAACTTTTCTAATTACTTTTATTCGATTTTTGTGTCTCGAATTTTTGAAAATTAGTCTTTTATTGAAAAAATAGAATAAAAATATATTGTGCACCAATAGACAAACAAAACCTACTTGAGGTTTCGCAATGTTTCGATGAGGTATAAATACCTTATTGACTTCTGCATAATCTGTCTCTACCCGCATTTTTTCTGTTGATTTTATTTTCTTGATTTCTTTTGTGGAGGTTCGTTAGGCACTCATTTAATCTATTTTGGAAATCAATAAAATTTTAAGATTTTTAGGAAAATACCACTTAGCTTTACGGAATGAATTAAGTTGTAAATATATATAAATGTAGGTCAATAGCTATGTTAATTATTTCTTAGATCACAGTATTCACATTTAAGATATCTATATATTTCTAAAATTGTTGAATTTACTTCGTTTGTCTGGGATGTAGTTAAATACAACTCAATTCCTAGAGTTTTGATATACTCCAAAATAATTGGACTTATGAATCTTCGCTCGCTCTAACTAAGATTTGAATTATGTTATTCTTTCCTCAAATTCTAATATAATGTCTATGGAAGTATGAGTGCGCTTCTATGTGAGCATCATTTTCGGTATTTTCTCTAAAAACAATCATTAAATACATTTAATGGAGCTTCTTAGTGTAAAATAAGGTCTGAACTATCCTCATCTGCGCTATGCTTTGTTTGCATAGCGTCAAGTTGGTGATTCCTATTTTGAGTTTAGATAACGCAACTTTGCATTTTGTTATTCACAGTTTAGAGATAAATTAGCTTTGCATTTGTGTTCTTGTTTCTGAGCACGAAAATTAGTGGCTGATGGTCAGTTAACATCCTTATTTTATTCCTTATTATTCTTTTCTTGTTGGTAGCGTAATCTCTCCGGTTATATAAAAAGTCTCCACGGTTTTTTGATACATTTTTCAAAAAAAATTTTCTTTATTCATAATCAATTTCAATCAAGTACAGATTGGCCATTACTACCCTTTACCCATTACCCTTTGCCATTTTCCGGGTAACTCCATCGGTCTACAACTTCTGTGGCTTATCAGCGAAAAGCTTGGCCAAGTGATTTTCAGAGAAGAGTTTTGCAAATACCAAAACAAATAGTAATCAGACCTTGCCCGGTGCAAGGTTCGGGCTATACGGTGGATGCATCAAAACTTCCGAACCAAGGACCGTCAATTTGTTCCGAGTTATCAAAGATGTGAGTGGTCTGTCATTGTCATGATCGATGACAACTAACTTTCAGTTGGTCAATTCTGGACGCTCTTTCTTGATAGCTTCATTCAAATTGTCGAGTTGTTTCATATTTAATATGAGAACGTATATATAAATATATATATATTTATTTATATATATATAAATTGAACGTATTCGGTCAATTAAATTTATTCGCGTTAATTCATGTGGCACCCAAATATCGAGCTTCTTTGAGTAGCTTCCGCTATCTCCAGACAGCTTCCGTGCCGGTCTCGCTCTATCAGTTGCAAAATTTCATCGACTTTTTCAGTGACAGGACAAACAGTGCGAGGTGTTCCTTTTACATCGAAATTTCCGGAACGGAATCGAACAAATCACTCATTGGTTCCAGCGTTCACTCACAGTATACAGCACAAAATTTTCGGCATGTTTTTGCAGCATTTTTTCCTTTATTAATAAAAAAGCATCACATATCGTATTTCTTCAGCATTGTTCGAAGCATCTGTCGTTAGCACAAACGGCATCTCGAAATCCGGAAATTTCTGAGGATAATAGGAGTTTTTTTTTTTTTTTTTGTGTGGTATAGAACTATTGACGAAGATTCGTCGAGAGCTTTGCTATTTTTGCAAAGTCTTTTATGAATCGCCGATAGTAGGATGCCAGCCCAAGGAATCTTTCCAGTTCCTTTCAATTTCCCGGAGGTTTAATTTTTTTCTGGCAAAATTTTTTTTGCAATATTACAGATATTGTTTCAACATTGCTTATGTTTAATGTACCTCTTCTGCTATTCGAACATTATGATATCACCATGTATATTACATATAGCATATCTTTCCATATTACTCCTTCAAAACACCTTCCATCAACCTGTGAACGATCGCTGGAACTTTCTTTAATCCAAATAGTATAAGACCATATTCATATTTTGCGTTATTAGTAAGTAAATACTATTTTATGGATTTTATTTTCATTTTTATTTGATGAAATCCTGAGGTTAAGTCGATGGTTGTACAATACTTGAAGTAGCCTCAATTTCAATAGTATCAGTTATCGGATACGTGTCTGATATCGTAACATCATTTAGCTTTCTGAAGTGTGTATTTCTATTTTGTATTTTCTACCTTCAATACCATATGCGTCCAATTTTTTCGAAACAACCCGCATTGCTGAATCGTATAGCCTATTTGATGGTCGTATGATGAGGTCTTCCAAAAGTGTTTTTTACTTGAATTTCTACTACTTCCCTCATATTATTGGTATGATTTGGTATAAATTGGTTCGTCTGTTGATGTTTTGGTTTCGCCTTTAACTCCAGTGACTATAAGCTCCTTGTCTTTAGCGAGAAGTTGCGTAGAAATGATTTTATTTTTAGAGGCCGAAAATGTGCTCATGTTGTCCCAAAGTCCCTCAGACTTATTAGTCTATCATCTTTCCTTTTGAAAATTCTAGAACGACTGATTAATATCCAATAGAATTGATCAACAAATTTGCCTACTGTGAAGGAGAGTCGATGGAAACGGTTCTACTGCACTGACTAATCATATCGAATAATCTCTACACTATAGAATGAACATAATGGTATAGTTTCTGAAGATGTCCTTAACTACGTCACCACATCCTCTAACTTATGAAATTGGTCAGTCTTTTGCTCAATAGTAGGATTATCAACTCCAAACTGGATGAGCTTCTGCTAAAAGATATATCAGCAGAATTACGCCGTAAGGCGGTGTTCTTTCATCTCTTCTGTGGAACTTAGTGTTCAATGAACTGCTGATATACCTGAAAGCGGGTAGTAGCAGGGTGGCTATAAGCAGGGTTATGAGCGTATGACGTTTTCTGTCTCAGGATATCATCCTTATACCATTAAATAGCTCTTACAACAAAATTATAACAGCATAAGCTACTAGATGGATCGCTGTTCTAAAACCTCCATAAAACCTCGGATTACCCACTGGCTATACGTCTCGGTTATAAAAGCGATATTTGCTTACGGGCTGTTTGTCTAGCAGACGGCCTTAGACGGCTTGCTTATGCACCTATTTGCCTTTGAGCAACTACACAGTGGACAAATAAATTATTTGGGAACGTTTATATTCCTAATACTATGTATACACTAGGAATCTTTCCAGACAACATCGATTACACTATGCCCCAACATTGATTTGACAAAAACATGTAAGCATCCCGTCTGGATCTTAGTGGTAGGAAGATGCTTCTGGACGACAAGTCAATCCATTTCTACACAGATAGATCTAAGACTGATAGCGGGGTTGGCGGCGGTGTTTTCTCAGATTAGCTTAATCTAAGCCTCCCCTTCCACCTACCAAATCACTGTAGAGTCTTTCAGGCAAAAGTGTTGGCGATTACAGAAGTCCTGTCCTAGCTAAAGAAAAATGTGATATTTGCAAATGATATCGCCATTTTTTCGGGTAGCCAGTCCGCTATTCTTATTCCTTACATACAAAAAAAAAAGTAGCTTAATTATCTTCAAATTGTCTTATTCTTACTTCATGGCTCCATGCGGTCACTCTAAGTTAAGCCTTATGTCTTTCAACATTTCGTAAGGTGTATATTTATTAATATTCTTATATTTATACACAGAACAACAACTTTGTAAACGGACCTAATATGAATCAATCAAAAAGCTTTAAACTCACAAAATAAATCTTAACCTGTTACTTAGCCTTAAATTTAAGTATGTATAATATATTTATAGTACAATTATCTTATCCTAAAGAAGTTTCCATCTCGTTTGTTCTTTTATTTTATTATTTTTTTTTTAGGATCCTTTTTATTTTTATTTTTTGTAATTTTAATAATTTTTTTTTCGAAAACTTGCCTAATCCTACCTAATGTATGTAAGGGTTGACCAACTTTGCTCTCTAATGAAGCTTCCTCCCTATATTGGAGAAACTTTCCTTCAACAAGCCACCAAAATCATTGGGGCTACCGAGTAACCTTCCTCATGTCGCCAACCTACTGAATCGGCCGTTTGCGACGTCTCTGTCGTAGTTGATTCGCCTGTCCGCTGTTCCACCGACGTGGAAGAAGAAGGTCTCTGTGGGTTAAAGCCCACACTCTCGTGATAAAGATTATTAGCGTAATAAGTCTCAGAGATCAGTGATTGCTCCAGCAATGTGCCTCGAATAAATTCGCCCTTTTATAGAAAAAACTTTATTAGGATAGAATTTGTGTACTTCGACTCTGCTGTTAGTTACAAGCGAAGAAAAGCCCTAAGGCAGTCTAATCCAATAAACTTACCCTCGCATTAAACCACATCCAAATACAAATATACGTCGGTTAAGAGCTATCTAGCAGATTACATGCACCCTTGCTTCGTGTTGACTGCTATAAAAAAGTCTATTTGTAAATGCAAAAGCACCTTTTGCTCTGACCAGAGCAATATTTATATGTATATTTGTTAAAATAGAGATATTGATTAAGCCAGCTCCCAAGATACCGGACTAGATTTGAACAACTATCCTACAGTCATAAAAAAAAGGCATGGCATTTTTACAAACGATTTCTACAAAAGTTGTATGGACGAAAAGGAAGAGGAGACAATCTTCCACCTCTACTGTACATGTCCAGTACTCTCCAAATGATTATGGTGATATTATATAGACGTTAAAGGTCTCCTACGCTTCGTCAGAAGACCAAATTATTTCCATACAGATTCGCATAGCATTACAATAGGCTTATTGGTTTTTCTAACATCCACTGTAACCTGACCTAGTATACCATATTTATGTTATAAAATTTGCCCCTGATACCTCATTTTTTGTTTGTTCTACCATTTCCGCCGGAATATTGTCTTCTTCGAGGGCTTTGTTTTATGCCTCCTATGGGTTTTCAATAGTATTTTGTAGTATTTTAGTAGTATTTTGTAAATCTTAGCAGCTATGGCGTTATGTACAGTTTTTTGGTGTATTGCCACTATTCTGTAATTTGAGTTTTGGATTTCTAGGCATAAGGCATAAGCTTTCTAGAGTTTTGAATTTTTACAATGGGTATCTTAGAAAAATCGCTATCAAGTCTTCTAATAAAGATATCTAATGCACGATTTCTATACTTTTCAATTAATGCGTTTATAGTTTCATTATAGTATAGTATAGTATAGTATTATAGTATAGTCTTCTACCTTTATCTTATTGAAAGTTAATGAAAGTTAATAATTAGCACAGTGAAGAGACAAACAGTTTTTGATTGACAACCAATATTCATTAAACACATATTTATGTATTGTATGATATTTAAGCTGTTTCGGCTTCATCTTTAATTTTTGTCATATACTTTCAAAGTTTGCCCTGTAGATAGATTGATTTTTGACTACTTCATAATCTCTTAGAATTTGTTTTTTGTACATTATGAACCCAAGATATGAATTCGGTTGCATTTCCATCAAATGTTTGACGCAATTTGAGGTTTGTTCTCTCAGCTCTTGTTCTGGTGCATTCAACGTTGTTGTTGACAGTTTTTCATTTCTCATCGATTTTCTAACGTTCAGTGCTTTTGGTGGCAGCAACTTTGGCATTTACTGCGCAGGTAAGTTGTATGAGAGCATCTTGAACTGCTTCCATTATTACAGTTTATCTTCATAATTATTTCTTTATATGTTATTTCTTATTTATTGTTACTACACTCAGTTTTTTTCAGTTTAAATACAATATAATTTTATTTATTTAATTCATTAAATCTTACATGCTAGAAAAAGAATTCTCAAAAATTAGCTAAATTTGATTATTTATTAGCTGTTAGTGATTTTTGTGCAAGCAAATATGCAAATAACGGCAGAAGAAGTCGCCGTACAGGGCAACTCACCCCTTCATCCGGCGTCTAGGATCAGGTCTTCCCAGAATAACTTCTTCCAGGGATGACCAATATTTGGTTTGCTTTCCTTCACCAGGATCGGACCGAGGACGATCAGTAGTTTTTAAGATAAGACCCAACTAATTGAAACTTTATATTATAAATTGTTAAAGATTTAGGAAATATAATAAAAATGGGCCATTCCACGAAAAATCGCCGAAACTATATGGGGAGCTCTGAACGACCTCCCTCCGATTTGGCTAAAAAGTGGTAGAAATACTCATTGGAGTGGTACGAATCATAAGACACAAAAGTTTTGCTGAATTCGACATAGTTAGTTCAAATAATGGAAAAAAAATCAAAATTTATGCTTTCTTTCTTTAAATATAAAAAAATTATAACTTTGGCTCTGCTCATCAGAATTTAATAAAATATACCTTGTTGAATTCAGGAAGGGTGAATTTTCAAAGATTTGGAATAATTTTCATTTTTAAGGACGAAGGATATCCCAGAATATCCTTTATATATATATCCTTGAATAACTCAAAAAATGGTATTTTATTTTTTTATTGTTATATTTTTTTATATATTATGGAGACATTCGTCCTCTATCTCCATTTCAAATTTCAAGTTGAGTTCGGCCAAAATAATGTTTTATAGATGGCTTAATTCAAAAACTTAATATTTATTATATTACGATGCATTCAACAAGAGAAGACTTAGTGACTTAAAATATGTGCAGTCAAAATTGTGAAGTCTATGTTGAAAATTGCAGAGAAAGTTTTCTCTGTTACTATTGATAATGATGAAGATAATTCCAGAGAGGAAGAATATTTCATAGGGAAAATAAAATAAAATTTCTATAAAACTACAAGCAAAGACACCAAACTTGTTTTGTTGGAGCGAGAATGGAGCGTCGAAAAAATTATAGAAGAGTTTCCATGATCGACAAGCTATATGATCAAGAAATCTAGAAAAAAAAAAAAATCTAGAATAAGTTGTTCCATCAACTTATGGGAATAACTTGGATGCTGATATCAAGCAATTGGTAAAAAGTTTTTACTGTGAAGACGATATCAGCCGTTTAATGCCAGGAAAAAACGACTACCTATTTATAAAGGTAACAAAAATTTATTTTCTCAGGTTAAAAATAAGATGTTTTGCTTTTTTGTTAGATTGAAAATCAGAAAAAAAACATATTTAAAAATGCCTGGTTCTGGCTTACCTTAGGGAGATATATTATAAGTTTAAACAAGTTCATAATAATGTTAAGACTGGATTTTCCTAATTCGCGTCGTTAAGACCAAAGAACTGAATTTTTGCTGGGGCATCAGGAACTCATTCCGTGTGTGTTTGCACCATCCATCAAAATATCAAACTCATGTTTGAGGATAGCAATATATCAAGGCTGATAGAAAATGAAGATAAGCATCTCAATGACAGCAGAGCCTGCTTAGCTTTGGTAATTTGTAACCCTCCTGATATAAACTGTTACTTGGGCAAGTAACTTAATTGCCCAAACTATATTAAGGAGAGTCTTTGACACTGCTTTTAGTAATCACTTCATAGAAGACGTTACATACTATCAGCGGACCCACACAGACCGATAAAAATTGGAAGTGTGGATTGAAAACTCTGAGGATTTCATTCAGAGCTTTTTGAAACGGCTTAGTGTTTTCATTCGTCATATTTTTATAACTGATAAAAAAAAAGGGACATAAAGGAAGTCAAAATTATCTTAACGAAAACGGACATGATTGTTATATTGGACTTTTCCGAAAATTATGGTTTTGTTGTGCAAAATGCAGTGAAGGGGTACTACTTGACTAACGAATAGGCGACGATTCAACCTTTTGCAATATACTACCGGAACCAGATGATATTAAAAATGAAAGTTTTGTTGTAATCAGTGACTGCTTAAAGCATGACACTACACTTATTTCAGTACACTCCCTTACAGTTATATTGGGTCTATAACCCTATTCCTGCGGGTTGCTAAGAGATGGCGTAACTTGTATTATTCCATTGTTATTATTCCATTCGCACATGCGTTGGAAAGATGTCATTGTACGTCATTTCAGTATATTTGAAACGTACACAACAATAATTTTTTTTCACTCAAATATGTCGAACTTTGTGCCTGAAAAAGTGTTCTTCTTTATTACTCTAATATATTATGGTGAACATGCGCTAGCTGAGCGAACGTGCCAAAAGTGGTTTGCACGATTTAAAAGTGGTGATTTTGGCTTGGAAGACGTGAACGTCCTGGGCAGATTAAAAAGTTTGAAGATGAAGAACTAGAAGCATTACTCTATGAGAATTGTTGCCAAACACAAGAAGAGCTCACCGAATCTTTGGGTGTCACTCAAGCAGCCATTTCAAAACGTTTAAAAGCAGCTGGATGTATTCAAAAGCAAGGAAATTGGGTTCCAAATGAACTCCAGCCGAAAGGCGGTTTTGCCTGTCCGAAATGCTGCTGGAACGCCACAAAAGGAAGTCATTTTTGCATCGGATTGTTACTGGTGATGAAAAATGGATGAAATTCGACAACCCCAAGCGCAAAAAGTCATATGTGAAACCCGGCCAACCAGCCAAATCAACGGCAAGGCCGAATATCCATAGCGCGAAGGTAATGCTCTGTATTTGGTGGGATCAGATAGATGTGCTGTATTATGAGCTACTAAAACCGGGTGAAACCATCAATGGACAACGCTACCGAACACAAATAATCCGTTTGAAGAGAGCAGTAGCCGAAAAACGCCCGGAATATGCGACCAGATACGAGGCAATAATATTCCTATTATTTTGGAAAACAGTGGATGGGAAGTCTTACCCCACCCGCCTTATAGCCCAGACCTTGCCCTTTCTGACTGCAGAACGCCCTCACTGAAATATGGTTCACATCAGAGCAGAATATCAAAAATTAGCTTTACTCATTCTTGGCTGCCGAGTCGGCGCAGTTCTTTTGGGATGGGATCCACAAATTGCTAGAAGGATGGAAAAAAGTCATAGCTTCAGATGGGCAATACTTTGAATAATACTATTGTACATGTTTTTCTCAAATAAACGTTCAAATTTTGAAAAAAAAACCGCACGAATCAAAATATATACCCAATATAACAGGGCAATTGAAAATATAAAGAATATGGACTTCTCCTACGTGGCACAGGAGTATAATGAAGAAGAATTATTGATGGAATCAGGATTTTCTAATTTAAGAATTATGCCGGAAATCTGTTTCACAAGGAGTAATTACAGGAAAATATTTTTCCTTTTCATCGGAAGAATATGTATATACTCTTAAAAGATAATAAATAATGATATTTTTAGTTCTAAAGGACCCAGTGTGACTTTTTTTTAAATGAAAATATTTTTATATAATATTTAGCCGCCAATAAAATGTTATTTTGACCGAACCCATAGAGATCTCAACTTGAAATTTGAAATGGAAATAGAGGACAAATCTCTCTATAATATATAACAAAAATAAAAAAAAAACAAAATACCATTTTTTGAGTTATTCAAGGATATAACATATGTAAAAAGTGTATTCTGTATACGATTTTTTTAAATTTAAAAGAAAGCATACATTTTGATTTTTTGCCAATTTTTTAAGTTAAGTTGAACGCAAATATTCCGAATTCTGCCTTATGATTCGTACCACTCCAATGAGTAATGCTACCACTTTTCACCCAAATCGGATTGATGTCGTTCAGGACGTCGGTCGATACTTCATAGAATGACCCAAATATAATTGTACATTTTTATTTTCATTTTCTTGTCCAACCTTTTATCATATCATTGTTTTGTATGCAAAAAAGAAAATCGGATTTGAAAAGCTTATCAAAGTCCATATTTGCCAATACTTTTCGGACTTTCGCAGCTGCCCGTTAATCCTTTGGTTCATGTCAACCATTGTTGTTATCCTTATGAGTAAACGATGTTTTTCATCTATCTCCTATTATTCCATTGAAGTCAAGTCCGGAGACCTTGGAGGCCACAGAATAGGATCATTCCGCCCTATCCACGAATTTCCATACACGCGATTTAACCACTCTCTAACTAAATAGCAGTAGTGTGCGGGGGCGCCATCCTGCTGGTACACAACGGCTTTTCTTGGTGGTGATCCGAAAAAACTCCAGGTAGAGGAAGAAGAAGCCAACAGGGGTCTATTCAGCTCGTTACCCAATGTACTTGTCACATATTGACGTTGAACTTATGCTTAAAATCTGTGTTTCAAGGAGTGGGCCTTGATTTCTATCCAGGTATGTAAATTGTGAAAAACAGAGATTACATCCCTAGTGAATTGAAATATACAATTAGATACAATTTTGCCAATAAAATTGTCTTTAGCAAAGGGTCTTTCTAGAATATATAACTCGAATCTGAGTTCCAGTTTTTTTTATATAGTACAATTAGAGCGCACTCAAGAGATTTGTGTACCTCAAAATGTTTGTTCACAGCGCGGGCCAGGGAAAATCAGGGAGATAAAAACAAGAAATACCAATACTTAAATGTTTGCAAGTTATAATGAATAAGAAATAGAAAACTCAGCAGGGATTGAAGGGGCGGAATGCTGTGGCGATTTCTATGGTGTCACCATAATCAACAAAATGAGACAGGAGACATTACGTCGGTGTTCAATGAGTTCTATTGCAGGGGTTTAAATCCTATCTAGCAGATAGGAGATGCGGAGATGTTTCAGATATGTAGTTATTTCAATGAAGTTTGTCACTGACACACATACCGAGAACGAAAAGTTTTTTGGTTTCCAAGATGCAAGTGCCATTCTTGGATAATGACCAGGTATTTCAATTTCGCTTTAATGACAGCAGACAAGATTAAGTTTTGTTCCACTCTGTTGATAGTTCTCCAATTAGTTATGCTGTTAATATCGAAATTTAATGAGTTAAACAAACGTTGCCCTTCCCGTTCTACACCCGGGCATGAATATAAAAAGTAGAAAATACTTTTTTTTTTTATTATCCCGGGCGCGAACCAAGGGGATATGAATAGCGTTTTACTGGGTATAGAAGGGTAGATATACCATCTGGATCAACGGATTTGTATATATTGAGATCTTTAAGTACTATTGCTCCTACATGAGTGCAAAAGTGGATTCTTCCCATTGAAGATTCGACGCACTCAAGTGTAGGCGGCGACAAAACATAATCTGGAAGTGTTGACCCGCAAAATGTGCAGCAAGCAGTTTGGGCTTTTCCAAAGAATTGGCAGCTGGAATGTCATTGTAAATGAACGTTGGGATGGAGGATAAGGCACAATTAACGAACGGTCAAAACTATTGGGACATTGTAGTATTTATTGCCTCAGTCTTTGGTCGTAATGGAATTCTACACGCTTAAGAAAGGTGCTGCAGTCATTTCTGGTTCGTTTGAATTTTTTTCGGTTTTCCTCAATGGAGTTGCTCTTGTAGGATCGAAAAAACATTTCTTTAACCCCGACAGCCTCTTAACATCTCGAGTTGTACTATGCCTTTTCTTTTGGTTTGATACTTTTATTCCATAAGGGAAAAAGAATCTCATTCCAAAGAGAATGGTGTCTGTATAGCAACGGCATCCACATTGTTTTCGAGGTAACATAACGACCAGCAAAATTCCCTAAGAACTTGTTAAGGCGGCTATAATTGGCTTTCTCTTATTGCCATACGGGTCTTTTAGGAATCTTTTCTCTAACTGGATGGTCGATAAAGGAGAAATTAGCTGATATGACGCAGTGGTCCGACGAGCCTAGATGGAAAAGCTCATTGAACCTGTTTTTGTCAGGGTGAGAAAAACAAGTCCAAGTGTGGGCGAGATGACTATCAACGTCTAGTATACGCGTGGGCTCGTTTACAACCTAGGACGGGCTCAACACCGTCCTTTGGGTATTGTATGTTCAGAATATCGAAGAAACTCAGAATTGTGTATATTGAAATCACCTTAATTACGATTTCAGTATGAGGATACAGGGATACAATTCTTTGAATAGAGTCAGAGAGCACATCGAACTCGTTAAAAGTTCAATTGCTGTTCAGTTTGGGGCGTGGTGGAAAATTTAATTACGGAGATGTAATTTTAGCCAAAAGAAGTTGTATTCGGGATTGGAACACGGATCACATTGTGGTGGAATTTGATAAGTTACATCACTACGCACGTAAATGGAGAGACCACAGTGAGAGAAGAAGAATGGAACTAGTTTGTAGCAAGCTAGCTTCAAATCAGATTGATCTGAGAGGTATGTGGGACCTGTGTTTCACTAGGTGCAAAAAGAAAAAAAAAAAAAAACACTGAAAACACAAACACCGACGATGTTAAGCGTCGTTGCTTTTGTATTGCTACGTAGTGAATGCATGCTTACCTTCTTAAAATGTATTTCTCATGGAATAGAATGGAAAATGTAAGTCCTGCTAGATTAAAATGTCTGCTTAATTGCCTTATACTGATGTTTGGATGGTTTCTGATAAATGTCCTGTCATTTTGGGCAGAACTGTCAGAGTATTGTCTGAAATATTCCAACTTCGTTCGTTGACCGTTATCGTAGCAGAAACCATAGACATAAACCAGGTCTGCGTATTCTTTTGTTAGGCAGTACTATGTCCACATTTGATTCAAGGAAAAAAAGTAAGCAGCGGAAAAAGACACGAGTATACTTAAAAACAATGAAATATAAGTGTCCGTTTTTTAATACTTTTAATATTGTATTGACTTAAATTCATTTTTACTTTGAAAATTTTTTTTGACACTTGCGATAACATTTTTGATAGCAATCGAATAAAATTGTTTGAAAGCAGAGTTTTTATCAGGGCTAAGTACATAAGCATGGATAGTTTTGTCCAGAACAAGTAGTACTATAAAGTTTTAATTGTTGTTATATTCAATATGGGATATCTTTTGAAGCCTATATCGGTTTTTTTCAGAAAAAGAACCTGTAATTTGGCGTTACCTACCTAAGGTAGTTCCGGTTTTTTTTTTTTTGGAATTTTTTTTTATAATTTATTTTTATATAATTTTTTATATAATTTTATATAATTTAAGTACTAATATTTTCAGATAACAGATTGCAGCAAAAAATAAAAATATATTAATTAATTGTATTGTGTGGGTTGTTTGCGGATACTGTCTTTGTGAATAATTTTCCATTTCTCTGTAAATATCGTGTCCCCGCGATGTTTGACTTTATGTTTGTTATAGCGTTTAGTAACTTCTCCTGCTTATTTTGAAGAATTTCTTTTATCTCAGGATACTTTCGCAAAAAGAAACTTCCTCAGATTTGAGTCCAGATCGGAGTTGTATTATTTTCAGTTGCTAACCTTGTACTGATTTTTATCAAGTACTATGCAACCGTTCTACTTGAGCGTTGTCGAATAGATTAATGGCGTACCAGTATGCTGTATTTATAATCGAGTATACACAGCCATTGCCATGTTGCCGATAAATACTATACATTTTCGTTGTCAGTCATTAAATATTTTGTGTTGGGGTATACTTGACTAAGTATTTCTTCTACAATATATGTTCGTAAAAGTCCATTTTGTGCCAATTTTTCGGAGATAACAGTACTTCGAATGTTTGTCTGTAGTGCTTATATACATACTAATATTCATGTGGAATATGTCAATCTGTATATATATTTGGTGTTTTTCCAATGGGTTGTTTGTTTGGTTGCCGTTCTTATTTGTTAGTCAAACAAATAAATAACCACAACGAAATAAATATTTTAATTAAATATTACTTAGCAGTTATCACATACACATCACGCACATCACACATAGATCACGCAAGTTTTCTTTTACTTACTTCCCACATATCAAGACCTCCAAGCAAGGAATTGGTCTTTTTATAAATAACAATGCTGCTTATAAAAAAATACACATCTACCTTTTTTAACGTATTGAAATCTATTCGCTTTTAAAATCCTTCTAGTTCATAATTGTTGCATTATAATTATGATACAAGGTGGGGTAAAGCATTGCCATAATTTGAATTGGCTGCCATTTGTTAGAAATTAAAAAAGTTGGACTCTAGTTTTACAAAACGTTTACTTGAAATTGTAAAATTGAAAACATTAAGTTGAAAATATTGAATCGGTCAAATGGTCATGTTGATAAATATCTGGCCCCAAATTGGTAATTTCTTCTTCCGTGTTGGCTTTCAAAACTTTCAAGGTTTTTGGTTTGTTTTGGCAAACGCGAGATTTTAAAGAGCCCCAAAAGAAGAAGTCTGGCGTCCACAAAACTGGTGATCCGGCCGGCCAGTTAAAACCGTTAAAACGGGCTGGTTGCTCCGTCCTGTTGGAACCAACAATGCCCGGGAATCAATCCAAAAAAAACTTGTTTAACATCTGTCTGTAGCACTCACCAGTTGCGGTAACCTTGGTACCGTAGGCGTCCTTAAAAATATAATCAATTTTTCACTAGAAATGCTGCACCAAAAAGTCACTTTGAGGGCATGCAATGATTCCCTGCGCAATTCATGTGCAAATTCTGCTAGTCAGATAATCACATAAGTGCAAATGGGCTTTGATGAGGACGAAATTCATGTTGGGTCAAAAAAAAAAAAAAAAAACAGACCGTCAAAGGACGTCAAATCTAATTTCATGGTCCTTAATGATGGTTCACCGACGCATTTTTCTAATTACTTATTTTAGACGACCTTTGGAATAGTGATCATTTTCCTTTTATTTCTTCGATTAACTTTGGGCGTAATGGCTTCCAAAATGTCAGTAAATTCAAATCATAAAACCGATAACGATATTTGGCCTGTTTTAACAAGCACAAAGAGGCTGCTTTTCAAACGTCAGCAAATATTGCTATCCCTTACTCTCATAAAACTTTGGGCGTAATGGCTTCCAAAATGTCAGTAAATTCAAATCATAAAACCGATAACGATATTTGGCCTGTTTTAACAAGCACAAAGAGGCTGCTTTTCAAACGTCAGCAAATATTGCTATCCCTTACTCTCATAAAACCCTTCGAGTAACGGTAAATTAAATATCTTTAGAAAATGCAAAATGACACTATTTAAAAGTGATTCTATTCAAAACACTTAACTTTAAAGCTCACACTTACCAAGATATATCTGGTATGCCAGATTCTACTTTACAGGTTGCTTAGCACCTGAAGCTATTACTTCTCTTGAAACTCGCCAAGGTATTTTTTCTAAGAGATTTCAGTAAAAATTTTGCTTCTGTAACGAAATAAAATACCTTTACACAAAGCTCTAAACGTTCCATTTTATTTTTACATATGTACATATATGACTTAGGTTAACTTACATAGTTGGCAAACTATCCAGATGTAGGAAATCCAAAACTCACTTCCCACTGATCGTCTCTATCCTTGTGACCCTGTCTGTTAATACGTATGTATTGTCATCAATGTCAAATTCTCTCTCATTTTACACAAAACCCACCCATTTTACACAAACACTTCATCCACATCACGCACACATAGTGATCTTTTGTACAAATTTCTCTTATTCTAGCAACTTACGTACAAATTGCCTTATTCTAGAATATTTACCGGTGTACAATGTGTTGATATCGATTTTATTTTATTGTTTTAAATGGTCCATTAGGACCTCAAAAATGATACCCCAAAATATTATGATTGGAAAATATACTGAAGTACTTGTTTTTCAAAGTATAGTACAGGCCGCCAGGTATTTGTTTATATAACTTAAAACTTTAAACGCGTTTAACTCAAAACTGCATTTTTCAAGTTGGCCGCACCCATAACTTGAACAATTTACTTCAGATTTTAACAAGATCGTACGTAGGATATTTTTTATATGGAATAGCTCATTTGTTATTAACAATTTTCTGGCGATTTTTCTACGAATTCTGCAACTTTGACTTTGGAAGTGCGTCATTTGGCTAAAAATCAATATATCAAAAAAATGATATGTTCTCTGTTATGTATCTTAGATTTTTCTCATCGATTAGATGATTAGATGATTTTCAAAGGAAAATGAGTATTTTATTGCTTGATGATAACTCCGTAAGTTATCATCATTATCATACTTATAAAATCATTTTACTTCCTTATATCTATTCTTAATTTCTTAGGTTTGTGCAGGCTTAGCTGTCGCATTCTACATTCGCGTGTTTCTACATTTCGAAGAGCCAGCAAACAAAAAGACATTGTTAAATCTCTTTAAATGAGAGAAAATCGAATAACGTGGGTATACTATGGGATATGTAACATCTGGGTCCTGAAGTCTTTTAACCCACGGCTTTGAGTGATATTTTAAGTTCTTTATTTCTGCGCTTTTATTTGAAAACTACTATGATAATGATTAGGATAATGACGGCAGTTGAGCTTGTAATGTAATTAATATTTTTATGCAATTTTTGTAATTTTACATGTTTTATTCATTTTCTTATATTTTATATATTTTTTTGCAATATATCTTAGTATAGTTTCTTCAAAATTTGGTTGTTTTGTAAAATTATAATTAATTTCTCCCGTGTAATAAAATCTTTCCTTGAATTCTTTATTACTTTTGCTAAATGTTTCATTCAATATTCTTAACGTACAATTATTTCCATTTAGTTTGATTTTAAAATCATCACATTGATTTATTACTTCTTTCTCTTTCATATTCTTGCAAATAATACGTGGACTGAAAAGTCCGTTTCTAAGGGAGGGCACCACTTGAATTAAATCCATACCATTTTCATTTAGTACCAACTTTCAAAAGATACGTGTATAAATTTGACAGCTGTCGGACGATTAGTTCTCGAGATATAGCGTTGTGGGTACAGCAACTTTTGTTATTGTGAAAAAAAAATGGATTCAAAGCAATTTTGTGTCGCTTTATCATTTCTTTTTGATGGGAAAAAATGCAGCCGATGCAAAGAAATGGCTTGATGAGTGTTACCCGGACTCTACACCAGCCGAACGAACCATTCGCAAGTGGATTAAAAATTTTAAAAGTGGTGATACAAGCACCGAGATGATACACGCAGTGGACGTCCAAAAGAGGCTGTTTCAGACAAAAACATCAAAAAAGTCCACAAAATGATTACGAATGACCGTAAAGTGAAGTTGATCGAGATAACTGAGGCTCTGAAGATATCAAAAGAGAGTATTGGATATATCATACACGTATATTTGGACATGCGAAAGCTCTGTTCAAAGTGGGTGCCGCGTTTGCTCACAGTCGGCCAAAAACAACAACGTGTTGATGATTCAGAGGAGTGTTTAAAGCTGTTCAACCGCAATAAAGCCGAATTTTTGCGTCGGTATGTGACAATGGATGAAACTTGGCTCCATCACTTCACACCAGAGTCAAGTCGGCAGTCAGCTGAGTGGCGAGCAGGCGAAGAACCTCGTCCAAAACGACCAAAAACTCAACAGTCGGCTGGCAAGGTTATGGCATCCGAATTTTGGGATACACATGGAATAATTTTCATCGACTATCTCCAAAAGGGGCAGACTTTCGTTTGAAAGACGAAAAAGAAAGTGCTGTTTTATCAAGACAATGCACTGTATCACAAGTCGAGTTTTCAGCCCATGTGTTAGTTGGGTCAAGTAATCCATGCTTAACTAAAGCTACATTATCCATTATTTGGTTCATTTTCTCTTCTAACATTTTTATCTTTATTAACTGGTCTAATTTTAACTTTTATAGTATAACCCCTTTCTCATTTCCAGTTAATTCTGCGTCTATATCATTTTCATCATTTTCTTCTATTATAGTAACTTTAAGTGGTCTTGTTCGGATATTGAATACCATTTCTTATTTTATATAATTAATAACTTTACTAAAACTAAGCTTAAAGTAAACTAAATGTAAAAAATGTAATATATTAACTTAAATGTAAACGAATAAACGTAACGTAAGCAAATAGAACAAATTGTATTGTATGACACTTTAAAGTTAAAAATGGATGTTATATCCGATACAATAAATTATAATCAAGGCGAAAAGACGTGCTTTATTTTAACTGCATTTTTCGATCCCTATTTTACACTACACAATATATAGCAAAGATTAACCCTACACAACATTTGGTCCTAACGAGCCGGATGGTTAAACACGTAAAACATTAAAAATTTTAAAATAATAAATGTGCAAGTGCACAAAGAACATAATGTATATATGGTATATGTAGTAAGTTAAGCGAAAAAATTAATGTATATACATAAATTGGAACACTGAACAACGAATAAAAATTGTAAAGTCGTTACACTATATGAGATCCTGTCAGAAGACAGGGGGCAGTTGTAATTTAGCTATAGAGTGAACCGGATCGTAGGTCGAATAAAGTGAACCCACATATTAAATATATATGTATATAAAATTATAAAATAAATGAACTATTTGGTACATATATTTGTAGTATACTACACAAAACATTTAAAACAATAAAAGTACAGATGCAAGTGCAAGTGCACAAAGAATATATATATATAAATACATAAAAAACTGAGTACATACACATATTCCCTCGCGGTCGGTGTCTTACCCCTTGTCTTTTTCCTTTTAAGGACTTCCGTGGTTGTACATAAATCGAATTTCCCGCGCCGTATAAGAATCCATCATTTTCAACTTTAACCTCAACTGTCACCAGCTGGGCAAAGTTAGTGTAATAAGAAATTAAATTGATATAAAAAAAGGAAATTGTTTCGTACAGCCAGCTATCTTTCAGGTCGTCGTCTTATACTAGAAGGGAACTTCTAGAATGCGTTTAGTCTTCAAGCGAGTATTCGACGAGGCGAAGTAGAAGAAGGTCTGGAAGAAGAAGATTATGATGACATATTTGATAGGTTACAAGAAACTTTTTGCATTTAATCGTACCGTGGAGAATTGTTCGATGCTATCGACAATGCCAAGTCAGCATCTAAGGAAAAGACTAGGGAAAGTGAACCCGCATTTGCTTCTTGTAATGAGCTTTCGTTACCTCAAATTCAAATTCCACAATTCGAGGGCTCTTACACAAAATAACGAGCTTTCCATGACGTATTTCTATGTTTTGTCCACACAAATGGACAAATGGGTGAAATTCAAAAACTTCATTATTTAAAATCATCTCTTACAGGTGAAGATGTTTGTATGTTTTAGCACTTATTGTATTCTGGTAATAATGTCAAAGTATGGGAACTGCTTGCCGCCAGATACGACTACAAGTGAATGTTAGTAAACACCCACTTTCAACTTTTTTTTGACCAGCAGCAGTTGACAAAGGAGACTCCAAGTAGCATAAAGTCTCTATTGGATACGTCCTAGGAATGTTTTCATACCCTGGATTTTAGGATTGCCAGTAAGTTCTTGGAATGATATATTAATGTACATATTGGTACAAAAATTACTTGGTTCTACTCAGCGGTTGTGGGAGGAGAAGTTAGGTAGTTCGAAGGAGTTTCTCACACTAACACAATTTACTGAGTTCCTGGAAACGCGTTTTCGGAGATTGGAAGCAGTAGCTGGAACGAGTGACCTAAAGGGCAGCGGTTCTTCGTCACACAAAGCTGTGGCTTTGGCTCTCTTAGGATTTGCCAAAGGTACATTGATTTAGAGATCTGTGAACTATCGAAGGCAGTGGACGGAATCGACGTTTGTCGTTTGTTTGACAAACCTATGTCAAAGCAGTGTATGCTGCTATTAGTGCAAGCAAAAACACCATTCTCTGCTGCATTTTAACAATATTAGCTCCAAATCCAATACAACTAGAAGTACACAAACATTTCATGGAAAAATATATATCAATCCAACTAAAGTTGTCTCTTCTGAACACCATCAGCCAAGTGTTCTTTTGGCCACATCAGTGGTTTAGCCATTTCTTCAAGTAGAAACTATCTTCATCTTAGCGCGTTAGTCGATCCTACATCTGAAGCAACTTTTATTTCTGAATCAACTGTCCAATGCTACGGTTTCATCAACGGCGAACACTCATTAAGGTATCTGGATTGGGAAAAAGTAGCAGTGGTTCATGTCAGCGGTATTTAAGTCTTACTTTTGGGTAGCGGGTAACACCTCTTGTAAGAAATACCCCAGCCCTGACAGGTTTTTTGCCATCCAAGCCTTTAACTCTTCAAAATTGGGAATACATCCAAGGTTTAAAGTTAGCTGATTCGATAAACCTAGGACTGTTGATATTCTAATGGGAGCCAATGTTTACTCTGAATTTATTTTATTATCCATTATCCGTGATGATGAAAGATCACCAATTGCACAGGAATCAGAATTAGGTTGGCTTCTCCTTGGGAAGAAAATTTCGCAAAATAAAGAACCCGTCCATAGCTTCTTAAAAGTTCTCGATAACCATACTCAAGTAGGACCTTCCCCGTGAAGGTCCTGGGAATTGGAGGAGTTACCCGCCAACACTTAGGAAATTGCGGAAGAAAAAACTTATGAAAAGCATAATATCAACGCAACCAGAAGATTGGCTGATGGGCGATATGAAGTATCGCTACCATTTAAAACCGGATGTAAACCTGGGCTTGGTGCCTCGAAGCTAGGTGCCTTCTGCAGATTTCATCAACTGGGAAGAATATTCCAGGAAAACCCCACACAGCACAAGGAGCATTTCAAGTATTTAAAGTAATGCAAGGAGCTTCGTCAGATGGCAGAAGTTGACGAAAATACCGTACTGGATTCACCACAATATTTCTTTATTCCTCACCACACGGTATTCAATAAGTCGATAAGACCTACAAAGTTTTGTCGCAGTCTTGCAAACTGCAAATGGTTTGTACAAAACCGCCACAAGCTGGAAAAAATGACAGAAGTCCACTAAAGGTAGATGCAATCGGCAAAACAACATCCGAAATTCCTCAAGGAGACACTGCCGTGGAGAAAGTAAGTGAATAACATGGAAGCGAGTTCAATTGGTTACCAAGTACTTCGTGCGCGAGTGGAGCGAAGCACATATGTCCAAAATGAAACAGCACCCGAAGTGGACAAGACGAATGCCGGGACAAGAACAGCGCAACACATACATAACCAAGCATGCAAAATCATTCATCCAGGGCAACGTTGCAAAGTTCCGAAATTCCAATTTTCCAATGAATTGGAAAATCAAAATCTCGACGGCATTCGAACTTTCCGTAACACGATCAACGTTATTCACTGAAACACTTTAACCTATCAACAGGTATTAATTTTCAAAAAGAATTTAAAAATAACATTCAATATTATAATACATGGTAAAAAGTAATAAAAATCTTAAACTAATTTACAATAGATAAAATGTAAATATATATATAAATAGAATATACATTTAACGTAGAATAATAAAAATAAATAATAACAAAATTGCAACAACAATTCCATACAAGGCGGATTCACACACCACACACACTTTAACAGGCAATTCGGCCATCATTTAACACTAAACCGTTCGCAAAAATTTCGTCGCACGCCGTCGCACTGCACAACCATAAAATGCGTACGCGAAGAACAGGTATTATTCAAAATAACACCACAAATTGTAACACGAATTTGAGGGGAAAATGATCATAAGGAACTTTTTTGCTTTAGGCATTTTTAATTAATTTTTTTTTTTTTCTCTTTGCACTGGCACACTAGTATCACTTTCGCGAAAACATAAATCACGATTTGTGTATATCGATTATACACACGAAGGCACATACGAATAATCGAGTGTGTACTCGCACCGGTGTACACAGTTTCCATTGAAATAAATGAAGTAGAATTTTTGTGGAAAACGGAAAAAGCAGACAAAACAGATAATTTAATAAAATATACCTACCTTTTATTATCACTAAACTATAAAACAAAAATAAAATCCGCACACATGACGCGAATTGACCCAATTTAGTCAACGATGTGAACAAACTATTGCACTTTTGCAAAACGAAGCAAGTACACACATTTCTTCACCCTTTGTTGCCCGTATTGTTATGTCGCTGCCCTTGTCACCTACATGTAATGTTTCATATTAATTACACAATATGCAATATATCAGAGATTAACTCTACACACCCCAACAGGTCTGTTATGTCTTATCGGTCAGTGTCATCCATTGGGTTGGTTCAATGAAGTTAATTAATTCTGGTTTTTGCCTAAAATTGCTTCCCGATTCTATTGCAGTTATTTTTGATATCATGTAAATGTTGGCCACAACTACGTCTGAGGTGGTCCATTCGGAAGGTCCAATTTTGTGCGACTTGTTCAAGCATAGCTGGTATCTCGCGGATAACACGAGTAATGTTAGCTTCCAAAGCGTCAATCGTAGCTGGCTTATTCCTGAAGACCTGAGACTTAAATTATCACTCTTTAACACTTTCGAATCGAATTCATGAGAGTGTTTCTCTCATTTTCGAGACTTGCGATTTGACTTGATAAATGTCAATTAAATTCCGAGCGGTTTGTTCAAAATAAAATTTTATTGTTGTTTTGTTTTTATTATAATTATTATTATTATTGAATTTTTCAAAAGCCCAATTACTCAAAATATGACGCAAAGTCACCTGGATTCAATTCGCGCACAAGTTGAATTTTGTACGCTTTTAGGCCGAGATCCTCACGTAAAATACGCCTAGCCAAGCTGCCGAGAACGATGACGAATCGATTCGTCACGGTCTTCACGAACACTCTCAGCTACAGCTGCTATAATCTCTTCACTACGTGCTGGATGTGGTCTAACTGGTCGAGTACCATCCACTAATGTAAACTGGGTGGTGGTTTCAGTAGGTCGATTATGCGCACCGTAAGTTCCTCGAATCGCACGAAAAAAATTTCTCACAGAACGCTGATTTTAGTTATACAGCTGGAAAACTTGGAGAAGCTGTTGTGATGTGAGTCTTTCCATGATGATTTGCCAAACGATACTGAACAAAAGTGACAAAGCAGTTTGATAGGAGTCAAGCGTGATCAGTCAAAAAAAGCCTATTGAAATGTTAGACTTTCAACGATGAATTTCCCCTTATATACGTTATTCAGGTTCATTTTTATAAGTCTCTTTTGTAGTTCTTGGCTGGTATAAGCTCTCTTAATTCTTTATATTCTTTTCTTCTATATTCTCTTTTCTATTCTGATTTAGTTTATACGTTTTTTTTCTTTTCCTAACTTTACTTGCCTTACTAAAGTGCAGCTACTTTATATACATATATAACATATCTGCATACATTTCTTCCTTTGGAGACATGTTAAATGCGAAATGATAACTATTATTATAATTACTAACTACTCTATGATTTTTTTAATTAGGGATAAATCTTAAGTTCTTATAGTAACTAATTTTTCTTATAGCGTTGAGTGAAATCTCTCTATGTCACTATTACGTGTGTTTGTATTTGGTTTAGTTATTTAGATGTAGTTCTACTTGTTGTTGACTTAAACATTTTCTAAAGTTTTCTCCTTTAAACTCATTATCTGCGTTAATTTTGTCTAGTTTCCCGAACTTCGAAAACTGCTCTTCTAATGTCTCTATTTTTTATTCCAGTTTCGATTGGGTAAGTTAACACATGGGCTGAAAAGTGAGTGCCGTTTTATAGTAAAACACAAAATTTTTTCAAAATTCAACTTTATTTATCAATATAGTTACCTTCGAGGGCGATACACTGATTGAAACGATTTTTCAATCTTTCGATACCAGTTTTGTAGTACGATTTCGGTTTAGCCTCAAAATAGGCCTCTGTTTCGGCGATTACTTCTTCATCGGTCTTAAATCTCTTTCCGCCGAGCGTTCTTTTTAGGTCTGCGAACAGAAAATAGTCGCTGGGGGCCAAATCTAGAGAACACCGTGGGTGGGGAAGAAATTCGTAGCCGAATTCATTCAATTTTGCCATCGTTTTCATCGACTTGTAACACGGTGCATTGTCTTGATGAAACAGCACTTTCTATTCCTTCAAATGCGGCCGTTTTTCTGCGATTTCGTCATTTAAACGCTCCAACAACGCAATGTAATAGTCGCTGTTGATAGTCTGCCCCTTTTGGAGATAGTCGATGAAAATTATTCCATGTGTATCCCAAAATACGGATGCCATAACCGACTGTCGAGTTTTTGGTCGTTTTGGACGAGGTTTGTCGCCTGCTCGGCACTCAGCTGACTGTCGACTTGCCTCTGGTGTGAAGTGATGGAGCCAGATTTCATCCACTGTCACATACCGACTCAAAAATTCGGCTTTATTGCTGAACAGCTTTACACACTCCTTTGAATCATCAACACGTTGTTGTTTTTGGTCGACTTTGAACGAGCTTTCGCATGTCCAAATATTCGTGTATGATATATAAAACAAGCTCTTTTGATATCTTTAGAGCCTCAGCTATCTCGTTCAACTTCACTTTACGGTCATTCGTAATCATTTTGTGGACTTTTTTGATGTTTTCATCTGAAACAGCCTCTTTTGGACGTCCACTGCGTGCATCATCTCGGTGCTTGTATGACAACTTTTAAATTTTGCAATCCACTTGCGAATGGTTCGTTCGACTAGTGCAGAGTGCGGGTAAGACTTATTAAGCCATTTCTTTGCACACGAAATTGATTTGAATCCATTTTTTTTTTCCACAATAACAAAAGTTGCTTCACTCACAACGCTATATCTCGAGAACTAATCGTCCGACAGCTATCAAATTTATACACGTATCTTTTGAAGGTTGGTACTAACTGAAAATGGTATGGATTTAATTCAAGTGGCGCCCTCTCTTAGAAACTTTTCAGCCCATGTATTATTTATGTACGTAAGCTTTTTTGGTTAGTTCAACTATTAGAGTCAAAAAAGCTTGTCTCATGAAGTAAAATACGATATATCCATGTGAAGTACCCGATTTGGCCTTCAGTTATTTACAACATTAATTAAATGTTTTTTTAACTGTGATAGGTTTCTATGATCCCACTATGAAGACTTGCGTGGATGTGGTATAATGATAACAGTTTCTGTGCTTTTTCTGTATTCTTTATTTCTCATGCTCTTAGGGTTGCCTTAATAAACATTACTTGTTTGTCATGACTGAATAACTCTATCAATAATTGTTGCATTTTGTTAAGTTCATGATAGCTTAACTCTGTAAAATTTCCAGTAATAACATCCGTCCAATTCTCTTTTTCTTTAGTCATATCAATGTAAATATAGTGTTTCTATATAGTATTTCTATTTCTATCTATCCATCTGCAGTATTTGATAAATTTAGCTGGGTTTTATGTTTATTGACTATAGTTTCTTTAATGGATATAAGATCTAATTGTTGCTCTTCTTCTAAATGTACTGTTGCATTATCAAACAAGTTATTTACTGACCGATTTGAGATACTATTTTTATTATTTTCTTGTGGGATCCTGCTTAGAAAATCTGCTTTTTTATTCTCTCTTCCCTTTAGTTATTCAATCTCGTACTGGTATTCCTGTATTTTTAAAAGCTATCGCTGATTTCTGTGACTATTTTTTTTATCTGTATATTTTTTTGTTGGGGCATTTGATAGATAAATGATCAGTGATGATTTTATACTTTTTACCTCATAAGTAGGAACTGTAATAAGTTACTGCGTCATTAACGTCAATCATTTGATCTTTTTTTAGATACTTCATCATTGGGTGCGCTATTTTCGAGTAATCTTTAACAAACTTTCTGATACCTATTTCTGTTTCTCCTAGAAAACATTTTAACTGTTTTTCTCTCTTGGGTAATGGATATTCCTGGATACATCTGATCTTATTAGGTTTGGGTTTAATCTCTTCTTCTGTCAACATGTGCCCTAAAAATTCCGTAGTTTGTTTTATGAATGAACATTTATCGGGCTCAATTTTTAAATTATTTTCAGCAAGTTTTTGGAAAATAAGTTTTATCAATTGCAGGTGTTCTTCCAAGCTAGTTGAAAAGATTAAAATGTCGTCTAGATAGACAAAACAAATTTTATTTAAGTAGTCTCTCAATATATCGTTCATCAACGTCTGAAAGATTGCCGGTGCGTTTTCCAGATATTCATAGAGGCCATTTGGTCTCAGCTATGAACGTTTATTTGGTGGTAACCTTTTGCGAGGTCGGTTGATGAAAAATACTGAGCCCTTCCAGTTCTTCTAGTATGTGGTCGATGTTTGGTAGAACGTATAATACTTATTATCTACTGTTATTTCGTTCAACTTCCTGTAGTTCACACACAGACGAAATTTTTGTTGTCCCGAATTATTCCAATATATGCTATTTGATTTCCTAATTATTCCTTGTTGGTGTATATTTTTTACCGGACGCCTCTCTTCTTCTTCTTGCTTCGGAACTTACCTGTATAATTTGAATATAATTAATTGGGCGACTGTGGTTTTTATTTCTTGCGTGATAGATTCAATGTTGGTTAACTGATCGCCTTCTCGATATATTAAGTGTTTAAATTGACTTAAAAATATTTTTATCTCCTCTCTTTCTTTTACGTTTAAGTGGCTCTGATCCACTTCTCTTTTGTCTCCATTAAGTTCAAAGCAATCAAAAGTCACTTTGCCTTTCGAGGAATATAATGACAATTTTACTAAATTGGTGTATGACGATGTCGTACGGCCTCTCACCTAAATTTCTTTTGTACCAGCTTGTGGTTCCTGTTGATTTATAACCGAATTCTTCAGGTATACTTATTATGGTTCTATTTATTGTTTTAGTCCTGTTATTATTTATGGTTTGGAGTCTCGTGTTTATTCTCTCATATACTTTAAATTTACTGCAATCAACTAAGTTAGAATTCACTATACTCATAGTTAATCCTATATCAATCAGTCTTTTATATTTTTTTCCGCTAATAGTTAAGACTAAAAAGTGTTAATTATTATTACAATAAATCTTTTATTTTTAAATTTAAATCATAAATGGAACTTACTTTGAGATAAAAATCGCCATCGGTAATGCCTCTAAAACAACAGTTAATCGGTCCGCTAGTTGTTCATTTATCTCGTCTTCGATTCTTTTTCGCCAAAACTTAACAGCTTTTCCTAATTTTTACTTAGTCATTTAACTGGGTGCTGCGTCAATTTTCGTTTGACTTGGTACACTAATAACTAGTTTTAGCTTTAAGTTTTATCTATGTCGTATGTCAATTTTCACTGGACTTGGTACACTATAACGATTATAACTTCACGGATTTAACTTTTATTAAAGCGATTATAGCTTCACTTGTTACATAGATTTAACAATAACGACTGTAGCCTCACTCCCGGCTTAGATTCGTTCTTATTTGGATCTAAAAAACAGATTTTAGATGAGATTTTTCTCACCGAAAGGAGTAAAGAAAAAAAAAAACTATTTTCTATTTTGTTCAAAAGAAAACGAGTACTTTATTGCTTATCGATAGGTTAGGTGTGAGTGGCGGTTGGAAAAGCAACCCACTTTGGTCTATTGGCCCGTTGTGCTGCCACGTGGATTTATGATCCTCTTACTAATGGAACCAATTTGAGCTTATAATGAAACAAGAGACTGTTAACGTCTGTGTGGAGTTTCCTTCTCTGGGAGAGAGCCGGACATGTACATCGCCAAGCCCTCTTGCATGTTTGCCTATAAGGCACTGTCCAGTGATGACACTGGCAGTATAATTCCTTGGAATGTCCCTGTGGCCCGGCATTCAACAAAGGTGAAGGTGTTGAACTGCTCTGCCATCTTTGTGAGAGATGATCGGTATTCAAGGGCGGTTTTAGAATTAAGTAAGATCGAGTTCAGGGACTTGATAGCGGCCTGACTATCCGAAAAGATGTGGATATCCTTTGCAGATATCACGTTTTTCTTCAGCCAGGATAGAGCTTCCTTAATCGCCAAAATTTCGGTTTGGAACACGTTACAATGATTTGAAGACGGAAAGAGAGGCTTAGAAATCTGAGAAAACACTACCGTCAACCCCGCTATCGGTTTCATATCCATCTGTATAGAAGTGAATAGACTTATCCATCCATCCATCATCTTCCTCCCAGAAGGAACTATAGAGGAAGCTCGCATGAAAGTCTCTGTCAAACCGAAGTTTAGATATGGTGTAATCGACGTTCTCTATGTGGATTCCTAATATATGGTATTAAGATATAAGCGTGGCCAAACAAATTATTTGTCCACTGTGTAGTCATTTTAAGGCCGATAGCTGCAGTCGCAGGTACTTGCCTGCTGAAGATGTCAATGGGTGTCAAGTGAAACAGAATGTCTAAAGCCATGGAGGGAGTGGAGCATAAAGCTCCGCTTATGCATAGACATACTGTTCTTTGGACTCTGGTCCACCAGACAACCACAACATAGGTGAGTATAAGACCGAGACCGAGGTATATAGCCAGTGGGTTATTCGAGGTTGAAGGCCCCATTTATTTCCCATGGCTTTCTTGCAAAAGAATAAGGCTGCTGTAGCTTTCTTGGCTCATTGTTGAACGTTAGGTTTCCAGCTTAGTTTCGTATCAAAAATGAGACCCAGGTATTTTTCTGTATCAGAAAACACTTAACTGGTACCGTTAATTGATCGAGGGTCTACCATATAGTTGGAATTTTATATTTCCTGGAAAGGAGGACAAGATCAGTTTTATGGAGGTTAACCGCTGAGCCAAAAATGGTCCTCATCCGGGAAGACGAGATTTTGGCCAAAATCTGGATCTCCGAACGATTAGCGAATTCATGGCTCTGTCTTTGGTCGTCTGGCTTCAATAATTGCGTCAGCACAATCTTATACTGATGTTGGCTCAAATACAATCACAAAATAAGCCGGGTTGACTCTCTGGTGATGCTCAATTCAGCTGATCGCCGTAACATTTCTGTTTCTTTTTCGGTACAAGCCGCTATGGCGCCTATGTTTCCTTTATTTCGCACCAATCTCTGTTTGGCTTAAGATCTAAAAGTGTGTAGTCACGCTCAAACTTTTCCACAGTGTTTTACAACTGACCCGGGGTTTCGATATTTTTTAACAATTTCCGCACTTTCGGCAAGAGTAAAACGAGAGATGGCAAACCTTATTGAATATTTTGACAGCTGGATATCGTTAGTTACTTTGACAGCTGCTGAAATATAACAATTGGAACAACTATCATTGCTATCTGGTTACCCATAAAGTTCACACAGAAACATATATTGTGCGATAAGAAAATAACGCATTATGGGATAAAAATAAAATTGTCAGCCAAAAGTGCTTATACTGACAGCCCATCATTTTCGTTTATAAAATCGCCGGCACCGACAGAATCAATTGCTGCATCCACAAGGATAAAAAAAAACTTTCTTCGGTAGTTTTATTCCCTGCTAATTATTTCAACTCCGAGTGCTGCACCCAGATCGGCTTCAGACAATAGTATTTTTTAATTTTCGACCATTCCGAATAGGTAAAATGCTCTATGTATTTGCTCTGATGTGTGGATCAATCATCATCTGGCATCATCACTATTGCTGATAAATTTTAGCTACAGCAAATTCTTTTGAGTTTATTACAAATTTAAGAGGGAGAAATTATGCATGTGCATGTGTTTTGACAGTGTAAGCAGAAATAACTATCACTAAGTCGTCATTGTAAACTATCTAACGCCACGCAAAACGATTGTAATACACACTTTTAATTATTTATTTTGAACTTATCAAAACTGTTCTAATTTCTAAACATTTGGAATATTTGCACTATGGTTAAGATCTGAAGTTCTTAGCTATGATATTTCCAATCAGCCTCCATACATTTTCGGCATATTATGACACTGGATGCATAGTTTTGTTCTCGACAATTTAAAGTTTTCTACGGAAAGTGTTTTTAGCTAGAAAAAACAGGTTTTTTTTTTGTTGACAAACTTTCAGAAATATCTGATACAGAGGGTGAGTTTTTTAACTTCAGACAAACTTCAGAAAAATGTTTCAGGCAAAAGTCACAAGGTTCTGAAGGGGACATAAGATGGTGACCACGAGTTTGTCCTTGAGACCCATTTTCAAGGTCAAACGAAGGTCACTTTTGTTTTTTAAAATGATAATTCCTGATTTTCGTTGCTCACTCGTATTCCTCAATGGGGCACACGGTTTTGTCTCTCTTATTCATTCAGTGCTAGATAACACTGCACTGGCACGCTTAAATCATTTGTCGGTTTCCAACGTTGTTAGGGTGTTAGAAGGTCGAGATTTGTTTTGAAGAAGTCATTATTGCCTCGAGTGAAGTTAAAACTCAAAGAAATTTCAGATAGAGACAAATTGTCCTAAACTTATCTGAGAGTGTATGATGTGCACTCTGCCCTTTTTTTCTACTTTAACGGAACTATACTTCATTTAGAAGTTCGATATTTGTTTTGAGGAACTGATTATTATAAATAACGTCTTCCAGATAAATAATGCATGCTATTTCAATTCAAGAGAAAATTTAAATGATATTGATTTATGGAGAAAGTGGAAGGAACATCGATGGTGCTGTTGGTCTTTACGCCCAACGTTTCCAACAATTCACTGGTGAAGGAAGTGTGCAACCAAAGAAAAGTGTTCGCTGCCGTTGCACACAATCCTCACATTAGCACTCGCCAAATAAGTCGTTAATCAGAAATTTCTCAAACGACTGTCTGTAAGATATTACATCGGCATAAAGACCATCTTTATCATGTTTCCATGCATCAAGAACTTTCTAGTGAGGATTTTCGCAACCGGGTTTCCTTTTGTCAATGGGCACTTCAGCAAATTGAACGAAACCCCATTTTCTTCACCAAGGTGTTATTCTCTGATGATCGAGGTCCGATGCAATGGCCTGCCATTGAAGCTTGCTGGAAGATTACGCCAGAAATACTTCTCAGTTCTGTTGGTTCATTTAGAACACGGATAGACAAGTGTATTGAAGTGAATGGTCACATTTTCGAGCATTTGTTGAAATAGTCTCGGAAAATAAACGTCGGAATGGGAAGAATTCAATGATTCAACAGTGGGGGGCAAGGGAACCAACCACTCTAATTAATCACCCCGAAGGAAACAAAATATTGCTACGTTGTTTGTTGGACCTTGGAAATGGGTCTCAAGGTCAAACTCGTGGTCGCCATCTTATGTCCCCTTCAGAACCTTTTGACTTTTGTCTAAAACATTTTTCACGATATCGCGTATTTTTCGAGTAATTTGGATGTCTCAAGTTAAAAAGCTCACCCTGTATAATGGATTTTTAGCAATGAAATTACTCGAATATGAAAGGGCAAACTATTATATATATTTGTCTACCTTTCCTCTTTTTTTGTTAATTTCATTCACAAGCAGCAAAATTAAAAATTCTTCCTCAATTATGCTATCCTTTATTTTTCTTTATTTTATTGTGATCGGCGTATGAGCTGCTCAACTGGACATCACAATTTTGACAGTTGTTGTGATGCTCACAGCTTGTGAGGTTTTTGCTAGAATACGAAAACGTCACAAATTGTGACTCACCACACTCTTGTGAGGTTGTTGTGACATATGAGGCATCACAGAGGTGTGACAGAATACGGGCATAATGTTCACGTGAAAATAATGAATATGAATAACGTTTTTCATTTTGGTGAAGTTAACACCTACTAAAAGAACCGCAGTTGCAGTATGCAAAAATAAATTTTATTCAATGAAAATAATGAAAAAAAAAAAAACAATGAACAAAGTGTGTTTGTAATATTGCGTTTATGTATATATGGTATATTCTTTAATGTAATAAGTATCATAAGGGTATTCATAACACTTATAAAAAGAAATAAATGTAAGAAAATACGACTTGGTGATTGAATTGTAAAGCTTCACGTTGCATTTGATGCAATAAGTCTGTGATTTACAAGTCTTTTGGCTGGTACGGCCGTGAAATGCGCACCATTGGCCCACGTTATCATAACGAACATCTGGTGATGGAATATAAGCCTTCTTTAGCTTCAGAGGCTGTGAAGCCGGCGATGGCTTTGGACGGCCTTTAGCCTTTTTAGTTTGGTTTGAAACTATGTACAATAATTCCGCAACTTCCGATTGAAAAATCGGCAGTTCAGTGTTGACTCCTTTGTACAACCGATGTAAAAAAATATAAGCATTTACCACATTGCCATAGAGGAAAAAAGATGCGACCAAGAAGACCATTAATGAGATCGACAACACCCATGTCGAGAAAGAAATGGTTTCACACCTAACACTTTTGTTGTCTAGCCACAAAACGCTGCCTATATCGATTCCGTAAACATGGCGACGTATTCTTCGGAGTACCCTCGCTCAACTTTTTGTTGCGTCTGTTCAGCATCGCTCGACAATTTGATGTTTGCTACACGACTCGCGCGTATTGTTTCCAAGCTATATATTCCACGAGATATGTGAGCCAACCCAGCGAAGTGTAGAAGTTGTCGAAATAAACTATATGGTTGACGTTGTCTAGGATTTTGGCTGAGAATTAACGAAGCTACAAGATCCCATGCATACGAATACAGTATTACAGCTTCCCCAGTAAGAACGAATGTTGAAGAATAAAATACCAATAAATCAGTGACAAATCGAGTATCGATTTTCTGCTACCAAGCATACAAATTGATTTAGACTGCCAGATACTGCATGAATTCATCGGTGACGAAATAATGAAAGCAGTCGAATGGTGTTTTCAGTCTCCTTAGTATAGCTGGTAGCTCTCACAGGATCGTTCAAAACCTAAAATCTAATTACCATTCAATAACACTTTTATCTACTCACCGATTTTTTTTTAACACGATATAGCCAAAATATTTTTCAAAAAACGAAACTCGTGTTTGCAGCGAAATTATAAATTTAATTTTGCTTCCAAATGAAATGAACTTCGGTGACGCGACAAATACCAATATATAGAACAATCATTCGACTACAAAAAGGCTGAACAGTTATTATTTAAAATAAAATGCCACCTGTGATGAGTTGTAGGGTGTACCCCGCCTACAGTGGTGCAAGGCATTAGAGGGTTAATCATTTTAGTTTTAAAATTGCATATTCCGCCACCGATGTGTTCAAATTAATGCTCATTTTATTTATCTTTGTTTATTTTATTTCAAATCTAATAAAAAAAAATTTTGTTTGAGCAATCCGAAATGACAGACAATAACATTTGTTTTTTAATAATGTGACAGCCGGAGAAGCATACGTCAAGTTAATCTTTATAAAACTTTATAAATTTCGATTCGTTAATCCTGATTTATATTTTTGTGGAAACGCACTATAGCTTAACTACAAGCTAAGCTATGAACGAAACTGAATATATAATAGTTAAATTTGAATATACATACATATATATTTCTATAATATTATAATAATAAAAAACTAGAATATCAACAATGAGTTAATGCATACAGTTAATTTCTAGCCAAATAGCCCAATTTCTAGTTTGTTAATCAAGATTACGGTTTTGAAAATTGAAAATTTACAACTTCAAAAACAGTTCATGAAATTCCACATTATATGTACCACCTTTCCTTACAATAGTTCCATTCAGTTTAGAATTTTCTCGGGAATGGCTCCTACCAAACATGCATAGGAATTAACTATACCATTGCATTAATACATTTGTAGACTCATATTGCGGGTCAAGGGAAATGTGATACAATTTCTCAGAAAAAATGAAGAAATAAGTGTCGTAAAAACTGAGTAAATATGCACAAATAATGGTTATACAATAATAAAAGTGCGTAATTCATTACTTTTTTTAAAAAGTTTTACCAAAAGGTTTCACATAAAAGGTACAATTGGAGCGATCGATTGTACCCACATATCGATTGTTTCCCCGCCTACTAGAGATCTCACAACTCCTGCGCATTTATATATGAACAGGAAAGGCTATTATAGTATAAATGTAGAAGCCGTAAGTCATATTTTTCTGTTTTCTTTTCATTATTCACAGTTTCTTTCTTCTTCTTTATGTGGAGGTTTGTGATGCAAATTTAAAATTTCTGCATCTAAACGCCAAATTTAATGGATCATGCCACGATTCCGGCATCTGGACAACGTTGACAGTTCGGATGCATCTTATACAAAGCCATACCTGCAGACAATTCAAGTGGCTTTTGGCTGACTCAGGATATCTATTAGAGCCTTGGATAATGACTCCAGTTGATGGTCCTACTTCGCAAGTAGGACAGTACAGAGTATTGCACTACTCCCACGAAAAGGCAGCACATATAATTTATGCGTGTGGTATTCTACATAATATAATGCAAACAAACGTGATCGATTTGGTATATGACGACGAAAACCAAACACCAGAACCTCTCCTTGCAATGGAAAATGAATCCAATGGATGAAGCCAATACTTTAATGAAGAAAAACGGTTGCGGCAAAGCTACATAAACACCTTTAACAATTAAGATTATGTATTTGCTCATAAACTGTAGTTATCTAGCTATCTTTCTACTAAAATTATTATTAAATTAAAATCACAAATTAATCAAGCAATTAAGAAAAATAAAATTGTCAGCCAAAAGTGCTTATACTGACAGCCCATCATTTTCGTTTATAAAATCGCCGGCACCGACAGAATCAATTGCTGCATCCACAAGGATAAAAAAAAACTTTCTTCGGTAGTTTTATTCCCTGCTAATTATTTCAACTCCGAGTGCTGCACCCAGATCGGCTTCAGACAATAGTATTTTTAATTTTCGACCATTCCGAATAGGTAAAATGCTCTATGTATTTGCTCTGATGTGTGGATCCAATACGGCGTCTACAAATTAAGATAAAACCTGCCTTCCATTCGTCTTATTATAGTTTGAAACTTCGAGTGGTTCGCTCTTATGCCGCACGTCACAGATGCGTCTCTATTTGGGCGAAACATGTTTCTGTGTGCTCTTCATAAGAAGGTGGTACACTTATGGTCATTCTTGCTATATCTTGACTACCGTCCGATTACTGTATGTTCTCCGTGGATCTCATCATGTGCTTCTCGTTGCCGCCGCTCTGTTCTGCTTGGTAATATCTGGCATCATCACTATTGCTGATAAATTTTAGCTACAGCAAATTCTTTTGAGTTTATTACAAATTTAAGAGGGAGAAATTATGCATGTGCATGTGTTTTGACAGTGTAAGCAGAAATAACTATCACTAAGTCGTCATTGTAAACTATCTAACGCCACGCAAAACGATTGTAATACACACTTTTAATTATTTATTTTGAACTTATCAAAACTGTTCTAATTTCTAAACATTTGGAATATTTGCACTATGGTTAAGATCTGAAGTTCTTAGCTATGATATTTCCAATCAGCCTCCATACATTTTCGGCATATTATGACACTGGATGCATAGTTTTGTTCTCGACAATTTAAAGTTTTCTACGGAAAGTGTTTTTAGCTAGAAAAAACAGGTTTTTTTTTGTTGACAAACTTTCAGAAATATCTGATACACAGGGTGAGTTTTTTAACTTCAGACAAACTTCAGAAAAATGTTTCAGGCAAAAGTCACAAGGTTCTGAAGGGGACATAAGATGGTGACCACGAATTTGTCCTTGAGACCCATTTTCAAGGTCAAACGAAGGTCACTTTTGTTTTTTAAAATGATAATTCCTGATTTTCGTTGCTCACTCGTATTCCTCAATGGGGCACACGGTTTTGTCTCTCTTATTCATTCAGTGCTAGATAACACTGCACTGGCACGCTTAAATCATTTGTCGGTTTCCAACGTTGTTAGGGTGTTAGAAGGTCGAGATTTGTTTTGAAGAAGTCATTATTGCCTCGAGTGAAGTTAAAACTCAAAGAAATTTCAGATAGAGACAAATTGTCCTAAACTTATCTGAGAGTGTATGATGTGCACTCTGCCCTTTTTTTCTACTTTAACGGAACTATACTTCATTTAGAAGTTCGATATTTGTTTTGAGGAACTGATTATTATAAATAACGTCTTCCAGATTAATAATGCATGCTATTTCAATTCAAGAGAAAATTTAAATGATATTGATTTATGGAGAAAGTGGAAGGAACATCGATGGTGCTGTTGGTCTTTACGCCCAACGTTTCCAACAATTCACTGGTGAAGGAAGTGTGCAACCAAAGTGTTCGCTGCCGTTGCACACAATCCTCACATTAGCACTCGCCAAATAAGTCGTTAATCAGAAATTTCTCAAACGACTGTCTGTAAGATATTACATCGGCATAAAGACCATCTTTATCATGTTTCCATGCATCAAGAACTTTCTAGTGAGGATTTTCGCAACCGGGTTTCCTTTTGTCAATGGGCACTTCAGCAAATTGAACGAAACCCCATTTTCTTCACCAAGGTGTTATTCTCTGATGATCGAGGTCCGATGCAATGGCCTGCCAGATCACCTGATCTTACATTACTTGATTTCTTCTTGTTGGGCTACTTAAAAAGTGAGGCTTACAGAAAAAAGCCAACAACACGTGAGGACATGAAAAGACGAATAACTGAAGCTTGCTGGAAGATTACGCCAGAAATACTTCTCAGTTCTGTTGGTTCATTTAGAGCACGGATAGACAAGTGTATTGAAGTGAATGGTCACATTTTCGAGCATTTGTTGAAATAGTCTCGGAAAATAAACGTCGGAATGGGAAGAATTCAATGATTCAACAGTGGGGGGCAAGGGAACCAACCACTCTAATTAATCACCCCGAAGGAAACAAAATATTGCTACGTTGTTTGTTGGACCTTGGAAATGGGTCTCAAGGTCAAACTCGTGGTCGCCATCTTATGTCCCCTTCAGAACCTTTTGACTTTTGTCTAAAACATTTTTCACGATATCGCGTATTTTTCGAGTAATTTGGATGTCTCAAGTTAAAAAGCTCACCCTGTATAATGGATTTTTAGCAATGAAATTACTCGAATATGAAAGGGCAAACTATTTGCTTGGTCATCGTAAATATGCAGCTCTTTTATAATATCTTTGCACAATGTTTTCGGAATACGGAAAAATTGCATAAGTCGTATCACTAAATGAGAAAGGGTTATTTCTTTCCCGCAAATTTCGTAGAATTCTCCTACGTTGTAATCTGAAAGAATTGAAAAGTTTTTTACATTTATATAGGTACTGCCCAATAAAAAATAAATATATTTGTCTACCTTTCCTCTTTTTTGTTAATTTCATTCACAAGCAGCAAAATTAAAAATTCTTCCTCAATTATGCTATCCTTTATTTTTCTTTATTTTATTGTGATCGGCGTATGAGCTGCTCAACTGGACATCACAATTTTGACAGTTGTTGTGATGCTCACAGCTTGTGAGGTTTTTGCTAGAATACGAAAACGTCACAAATTGTGACTCACCACACTCTTGTGAGGTTGTTGTGACATATGAGGCATCACAGAGGTGTGACAGAATACGGGCATAATGTTCACGTGAAAATAATGAATATGAATAACGTTTTTCATTTTGGTGAAGTTAACACCTACTAAAAGAACCGCAGTTGCAGTATGCAAAAATAAATTTTATTCAATGAAAATAATGAAAAAAAAAAAAACAATGAACAAAGTGTGTTTGTAATATTGCGTTTATGTATATATGGTATATTCTTTAATGTAATAAGTATCATAAGGGTATTCATAACACTTATAAAAAGAAATAAATGTAAGAAAATACGACTTGGTGATTGAATTGTAAAGCTTCACGTTGCATTTGATGCAATAAGTCTGTGATTTACAAGTCTTTTGGCTGGTACGGCCGTGAAATGCGCACCATTGGCCCACGTTATCATAACGAACATCTGGTGATGGAATATAAGCCTTCTTTAGCTTCGGAGGCTGTGAAGCCGGCGATGGCTTTGGACGGCCTTTAGCCTTTTTAGTTTGGTTTGAAACTATGTACAATAATTCCGCAACTTCCGATTGAAAAATCGGCAGTTCAGTGTTGACTCCTTTGTACAACCGATGTAAAAAAATATAAGCATTTACCACATTGCCATAGAGGAAAAAAGATGCGACCAAGAAGACCATTAATGAGATCGACAACACCCATGTCGAGAAAGAAATGGTTTCACACCTAACACTTTTGTTGTCTAGCCACAAAACGCTGCCTATATCGATTCCGTAAACATGACGACGTATTCTTCGGAGTACCCTCGCTCAACTTTTTGTTGCGTCTGTTCAGCATCGCTCGACAATTTGATGTTTGCTACACGACTCGCGCGTATTGTTTCCAAGCTATATATTCCACGAGATATGTGAGCCAACCCAGCGAAGTGTAGAAGTTGTCGAAATAAACTATATGGTTGACGTTGTCTAGGATTTTGGCTGAGAATTAACGAAGCTACAAGATCCCATGCATACGAATACAGTATTACAGCTTCCCCAGTAAGAACGAATGTTGAAGAATAAAATACCAATAAATCAGTGACAAATCGAGTATCGATTTTCTGCTACCAAGCATACAAATTGATTTAGACTGCCAGATACTGCATGAATTCATCGGTGACGAAATAATGAAAGCAGTCGAATGGTGTTTTCAGTCTCCTTAGTATAGCTGGTAGCTCTCACAGGATCGTTCAAAACCTAAAATCTAATTACCATTCAATAACACTTTTATCTACTCACCGATTTTTTTTTAACACGATATAGCCAAAATATTTTTCAAAAAACGAAACTCGTGTTTGCAGCGAAATTATAAATTTAATTTTGCTTCCAAATGAAATGAACTTCGGTGACGCGACAAATACCAATATATAGAACAATCATTCGACTACAAAAAGGCTGAACAGTTATTATTTAAAATAAAATGCCACCTGTGATGAGTTGTAGGGTGTACCCCGCCTACAGTGGTGCAAGGCATTAGAGGGTTAATCATTTTAGTTTTAAAATTGCATATTCCGCCACCGATGTGTTCAAATTAATGCTCATTTTATTTATCTTTGTTTATTTTATTTCAAATCTAATAAAAAAAAATTTTGTTTGAGCAATCCGAAATGACAGACAATAACATTTGTTTTTTAATAATGTGACAGCCGGAGAAGCATACGTCAAGTTAATCTTTATAAAACTTTATAAATTTCGATTCGTTAATCCTGATTTATATTTTTGTGGAAACGCACTATAGCTTAACTACAAGCTAAGCTATGAACGAAACTGAATATATAATAGTTAAATTTGAATATACATACATATATATTTCTATAATATTATAATAATAAAAAACTAGAATATCAACAATGAGTTAATGCATACAGTTAATTTCTAGCCAAATAGCCCAATTTCTAGTTTGTTAATCAAGATTACGGTTTTGAAAATTGAAAATTTACAACTTCAAAAACAGTTCATGAAATTCCACATTATATGTACCACCTTTCCTTACAATAGTTCCATTCAGTTTAGAATTTTCTCGGGAATGGCTCCTACCAAACATGCATAGGAATTAACTATACCATTGCATTAATACATTTATAGACTCATATTGCGGGTCAAGGGAAATGTGATACAATTTCTCAGAAAAAATGAAGAAATAAGTGTCGTAAAAACTGAGTAAATATGCACAAATAATGGTTATACAATAATAAAAGTGCGTAATTCATTACTTTTTTTAAAAAGTTTTACCAAAAGGTTTCACATAAAAGGTACAATTGGAGCGATCGATTGTACCCACATATCGATTGTTTCCCCGCCTACTAGAGATCTCACAACTCCTGCGCATTTATATATGAACAGGAAAGGCTATTATAGTATAAATGTAGAAGCCGTAAGTCATATTTTTCTGTTTTCTTTTCATTATTCACAGTTTCTTTCTTCTTCTTTATGTGGAGGTTTGTGATGCAAATTTAAAATTTCTGCATCTAAACGCCAAATTTAATGGATCATGCCACGATTCCGGCATCTGGACAACGTTGACAGTTCGGATGCATCTTATACAAAGCCATACCTGCAGACAATTCAAGTGGCTTTTGGCTGACTCAGGATATCTATTAGAGCCTTGGATAATGACTCCAGTTGATGGTCCTACTTCGCAAGTAGGACAGTACAGAGTATTGCACTACTCCCACGAAAAGGCAGCACATATAATTTATGCGTGTGGTATTCTACATAATATAATGCAAACAAACGTGATCGATTTGGTATATGACGACGAAAACCAAACACCAGAACCTCTCCTTGCAATGGAAACAATTGAGGAAAATGAATCCAATGGATGAAGCCAATACTTTAATGAAGAAAAACGGTTGCGGCAAAGCTACATAAACACCTTTAACAATTAAGATTATGTATTTGCTCATAAACTGTAGTTATCTAGCTATCTTTCTACTAAAATTATTATTAAATTAAAATCACAAATTAATCAAGCAATTAAGAAAACACTTTTTATTATATTTTATTCTCTGTAAATAAATTCATTTAACAGCTGAAAAACAGCTGCTAAGCCCTCTACAACTTTTACGAAAGCCTCCGTCATAACTTCCTGGTTTTTTAAAATTTGAAGTTGTATTTGGTGACGCTCCTCCTGTGCTGCTTTCTCCATCTCAAATCTCTTCGCACAAAGTTCAATAACTTTCGAACAGAGGTCAGTTGTTGAAATTCGGTGGTTGCCTTTTGAAGAAGCTGGAGTCGTCGAACTTCTTTGCTCATGTTCTATTATGTCCTCAAAAGTAAATGAGGACACTGATGTTTGTGTAGCCGGCGAGGAGGTTATCTTCTCTGATGGCGGTGGACCACCACCTGTTAAATTTTTGTGCACTTTTATTTTTCGTGGCTTAAATGTCTAAAAAGAAATGCATGTAATATTATGATAACAAAATAACAGATAATAACCAAACTTACTTGTTTCCACTTGGTCACCGGTCGAACTGGTCTCCGCAACGCGTTTAGCACGTTCCACTATGTCTTCATCTTGCTGGGATCAGTTGGATCATTCTTACTTGCAAGAAAATCTGGATTCTCTTGCAAGAAATGTAAGTAATGATTCAACTGTTCCTGAGACGTGCGCTCATATTTCTTTGAATTTCCTGCAAAGTGTTCATTATTAGTACATATGAATGTTTCTTTTTATCACAAAAAATATTACCTTGTCCACAATGTTCCTCCATTATTTCTTGTATTTTAGGATGTATTTTTCTTTATTTCTGCCAAATGCAAGTGGGCCCAAAATTCACGCTTGCCAATAAATATTTTTTTGACAGGACAATGAATTCACCACACCGTGGTAACCATTTTGGGTGTTTTCTTCTGAGGAATTGGCCAGAAACACAAACAGCTGATCGCTCACAAGAGAAGCATCGCAAATTTCACATCACTGACATTTGTAAGTTGTGACTACATCACAAGCAGAATAGGGGTGTTAATCTATACTGATTTATTGACCCAAATCAAAAAATAAGGTACTGTCATCGAAAAAGATGACATCAATGCTTAATAAAGATTATGATTGAACTAAGAAAAAGAATTGCTTTAGTTAAAACATTTTTTAAAGAAAAGTCTGGATGAAGGTAAGCGTAATGCTATAATAACCGTATTACTTCTATCAATATTATCATATTTTCAGATTCGTACACATAAATTTTGAGAGAAAGACGTTGCTGAAAACTATAAACATTTTTATTATGGAAAACTATCCTGAAACAATTTTAAAATCTTACGTGCTTACCTTAAACAACTTAAAAGATGTTAAGGAAAATAATTTAACCCAGCTTGTTAATAAGCAAACACGAACACCAGACGTTGATAGTCATACCTACAACACCCTGGACTTGTTTTTAACTTCTCACCTTCTAACTGACAAGTACTGTGTTGTTGCGCTCTCCCCTCTAGGCTCGTCGGACTATCAACTAAATTCTCGTACACCCATCACACAGTTAGAGAAAAGATTCCTTAAATAACTATATGGCAATACGAGAAAGCTAATTGGAGCGGACTTAATAACTTCTTTAGGAATTTTAACTGGTCGTTATATTTCCTCGATAACGACGCAGATGCCGCTACTGATATCACAGAAACTATTCTCTTTGGAATGAGATGCTTTATCCCCCATCGGTTTAAGAGTATCAAACCAAAAGAAAAGGCATGGTATGACTCGAGCTGTAAAGAGGCTGTCAGGGTAAGAGAATTATTTTTTCGGTCCTACAAAACCAACCCGACAGAGGAAAGTGTGTGACATTCCAATACGACCAAAAACTTAGGCAAAAAATGCTGTCGAATCTACAATGGGACAAATCCAGTTTCGCACTCGTGTAGTAGCAAGAGTACTCACTTACGTTCCTTATTTCCAAGGTCATGGAAACGCTTCTCAATGACCGGCAATATGGTTTTCGTAGCAACAGGTCCAATGGTGATTTGTAATGTCTCACCGAAAAGTGGAACCAAAGCATACATCAATCTGGCGAAAGCAAGATAGTTGCACTTGATATTTCTAAGGCATTTGACAAGGTTTGGCATCAGGCTCTTTTGTCGAAAATGCGTGCTTTTGGGATCGATGACTCTTTTCGTCAATGGATTGGAAATTGCCTTTTTGAACATTCAATTCAAGTTATCTTGGAGAGTTTCAAGTCTGATATTCCCAAAACAAATGCTGGTATGACCCAGGACTCCATTCTGTCTCCGACTCTCTTTTTAATTTTTATTAATGATCTCTTGTCTGCTACTTCTAATCCAATATATTCCTTTTCTCATGACAGTTCTCTCTGCTTTTCATACTCGTTTCCGGACTCACGCCCCTGCTCTTCGGTTATAGAACGGGAACGGCAGCGTGTGTTAAGCTCATTAAAATCCGATATTAACAGCATAATCAATTGGGGAACTATCAACCGAGTGAAATTAAATGCTTCCAAAACTCAATGCTGTCTGCTGTCATTAAAGCGAAATTCAAATACCCAGCCATTATCCATGATAAACTTTCCATTTTCGGTATGTGTGTAAGTAACAACTTACGTTGGAATGACCACATTTTCGATGTCGCCAAAAATGCTGTGAAATGTCTAGATTTCCTCAAGCGATGTAAGAAATATTTTATCCCCTCTGATCTGGCCACAATATATAAGGCATTCATCTGCCCAAAATTGGGGTACAATGCCCACATCTGGTCAGATGCTACTAAAAACACCCTCAAGCCCATTTTCAGACTTACTCTAAAATATCGTGATTCTTTCCTAAGCCGTATAACTCGCTTATGGAATGCCCTGCCGACCTCCGTGTTTTCTGGTCGTTATAATTTAAAAACATTTAAAAACAATGTACATCGGTACCTGTCTTTTCTTCCTCCCTAAATTTCCTGAAGCAGAATATCGAAGCATTGCAAATATCTGGAATTTTCTTAAGCCAAAATACTTCCCTGTTTATGCAATGCACTTTCTAAGTTTAGGGTTTCCACAGTTCTTAGGAGCAATATCATCATCTAGCAATAATCTTATAACTATTATAACTTATTACATATGGTATATCTTCTTCTATATGGTTGCCACATTTGTCAAGTTGTCAAGAGCAGAAGATACTTAACTACAAAGAATGTTATTCAACAGTATTCCTAGCTGTAGTCTATTTTACGTATACAAGTAGTTAGTAATATTACTGATCAACTTTTAAATTTTATACTTTTATTCAGATACAGATTCGTTTACATTAATTTGGGTAGTTCCCGGTCAGTACAACGACTCCCAAATCTTTAACAAGATGCACAAATGCACATTTTTTTTCTCATTGGAGATTCAGCATTTCGGTTTTCCGTTTTGTACTTCCAAAATGTAGAAGAGTTGTTGGAAACGCATTTGGACAACTTCTTAAAAAAAAAAGAGCTTAACACTCAAGTGGGTATTAATACACTTATAATACCTCAGCCTCATGTATTAAGAAAAAGAAAGATATTTGGGCTCTGTGGTTAATTTCGCATCCAACATTAAATAGGTAGATTAAATTCTTAGTTGGCTTGTTGTTGAATTTTATCTTTCTTCTTAATTTCTTTCCGGCAAGCCACAGCCAGATTGCGAAGAATTGGAAAGGGAATAGACAACCACATCAATAATGCCAATCTAATCATTAAAGCCCTGAAACTGCTTCTTAGTTACTTTGTTAGAATTGCTTAAGATTTTTATAACATCACTCATACATAAATTCTCACAGAATACGAATGCTCATGAATCGGAAGTATCAGCTGTATAATTTTATATATCATAGTACAATATTTTTCTGAAAAAAAATATGTTATAAAAATTAAACAATAAAACAAGGTAAAAAAAATCTTACCTGCATCTGTTCGTCAAATTATATATTTTTGCTTTAATTTTCTCCGCGTTTCCTTTCGTTTTTTACTTTTTCCATTTTCTGCAATATATAAACATAAAAATATTAAATATGTTTAAATAAATTAAATTCGAAAATTTTGCAATGATTCTTATCGAAAAAAGTTAAAGTACGAAGTACTTTATTGAGACTTTATAAAAAACAGTACAAATTCTGTTACCAGTCAACGGCCTCGCCACACTGAAAGCATCGGTTCCCACTAGATCACCGAAATCAAGCAGTGTTGGGCGCGGTAAGTACCTAGGTGGAGGACCACATAGGAACTCTGTACTCCGCGTGCTGTTGACAAAATGCGCCACATGGGCATAGTACCCCGGCGTTAAATCCCGGACCCTACAAATTAATTTGTATCGTTCCCTTGATAATAATAATAATAATAATAATAATAATAAATTCTGTTTCATTCTAATATAAAACTTGCTCTATTACATTAGTCTACTAAATGCCACATGACTGAATAACTTAGATGAACTGCTCTTGCTCCTGAAGCACTATATTGCTGTTACATTTATTAGTTGTCACTTAATCTAAATAAATATCTTAAAACTACTTAAATCTAAGGGTGACACGAGAGTGAAAGAGAGCCCACACTCACTCAGATGTGCCAAAAGCTATGAACAAAACATCAGTCTTATTAATTGAATGTAGGTATATATACATATATCACAGAAGTTATCTATTTTATTTAACTTTTTTTTTTGAAAGCATTCAGGAAAATGAAGCAAAATTAATAAAGTTTATATTGTTTAAAAGTTCTACATATTAGAGATAAAGAAATTCGAGATCGGTAGAATTTAACGTGTAATTTAGGAAAGTGAAATCGAGGACGAATATAACTGAATTATAAGAATAAAATCAAAAGGAAGGAAAGTTTTGTACTCTATCATGTCAATTATTTAATAGCTATTTTGCATTTTTGGACGATATAAAGAGTGGTAACCAGGATAGTAGCGATAAGGTACATACATCAGTCAGTTAACCACGATTTTGGCCAGGTATGGATAAAGAAATAAATATTTAATTAAATATAACAAATTGCACAAAACACCACTTTTGTCCATATACGTACTTAAACTAATAGTCCTCTAAATCCTTTTTTTAACTATTAATTTTTTTAGCTATTAATAAAAACCACCTTACTGCATAAAATACAGCTATTAAATGAGCTACTAAATCTTCAGTGACATAAAAAACACGTGATGCGCTGGCATACCGTCCCCCACTAGAATTTTGAAGAAAAGTCCAATGACAACAAATCTACGATCTTCATTCAAACACTACACAAATAAGTATTATCACAAAAGCTGCAGCGGGTGCAGAGAGTGAAAAATGATAAAGATAAAGCGTCGTCATTAAGGATCGCCGAAAAGGAAAGTAAACAACAACCGAATCCCATGTATATTTACATAGGCTCCGATAAACGTAACATGAAAATAAAATCATAAAAAAAGGATAACTGTCGGCCTGCCAATCAAATACCACAGTATAAAGGGATTACATGAAAAAATAAAAACGATGTGTTGTCCTTTCATTTTATATTTATTGTAGTTTTTAACATACAATATTACACAAAAAAAATCCAATTAAATTAATTGAACATCCACCAAATCAAATCACAAAAAACCGTCAAAGGACCGATTTGAACATTTTTTTTTTCTACACAGCTGTCACAACTTCGTACGACCGAGTTAAAAGTTAGCCAAGTCTTATGGCACAGCTACCAACCGCGACAGCGACCGAAACATTTACGTACATTTAACTTTTGACTTTGACATTGTGTTTTAGCAGTATGTCTGCTTGTACAGTAAATAGAATATGATTTCACAACTATATAAGGTAGATATATTGGATATATTGCAATGTAGACAAATGCATGTATCTACTTATATTAAATTAGAGCCGTTAATCTTTTTTTTTTTGTATAAATTTTATAAAACTAAAGAGTGACCAGATAAGACCGAGAGGAAAAAAAAATTTCGAGCTTGTCCAAAGTTGTTGGCTTGTTAGCGTATACTAAGGACTTGACGTAGCCATGGAAAAAATAATCGAGTGGTGTCAAATCGCTTGATCACGGCGGTCCATTGATGAACGCTCGCCGCGAAATGACATAGTCGCCAAATTTATCCTTCACAGCTTCAAGCGTTGTGTCGGTTGTATGGTGTGAAGCCTTTCTTGTTGGAATCACAGCTCGAATATATTGATCTTGTCGAACTCTGACCACAGAATGGCGGTTAACATCGCTATATACCTGAGACCATTGATGGAAACTTTATCTTCTTCCTCATTTCGAAAGAATTGATTCCGATGATAACGCAATGCCAACACCGTACCAAAATCTTTGTGAAAGCGTTGACTCTTGACTGGATACTTGTGGATTGCGTTCGCTTCAATAACAGCAATTTTGCTTGTTGACATAGCCGCTGAGCCAAAAATGGGCCTCGCCCGAAAATATTATTGTTTGACCATAACCCGGATCTTCGGCCGTTTAGCCTCAATTCCCGCGTCAGTACAATCTTATACGAATGTAAGCCAAAATGTAACTGCAAAATAAGCCGGGTTGACTCTCTGGCAATACTCTATTCTGTTGATCAATGCTAAAAAGATATTACTAGGTCTTCTTCGATACCGGCCACTACAGCGGCTATCTTTTCGCATCAATCTCTGTCTGGTTGGTGGTTTAAAATCCAAAAAAGTGTTCTTACGCTCCAACTATTCCACCGTGGGACGAATAGCTATGAACCAAGATGACGACCGACCTCACGACAAAATTCACGTTGCGTGTTTACAAATGGTTTGGAATTTCGATAATATTTTTTTTAAATTTCATCACGGTTGTCAAGCTTTAAACGATACATGATGAAATAGCAAATTTTATTGAATATTTTGACAGCTGGATGCCATTGGTAATCTTTGACAGCTGCTAAGACATAACAGTTAAAAAAACTATCATTGCTATCTGGTAAGCAGTTATAATTACATACATAATATATAAACCTATTTACTATACATATATATAAATTTTGACCATGTAGTTCGGAAAGAGACGTCGCTATAAGATTCGCCATTTTATTTTTCTAAAAACGGTAATACTTTTATATGAACACGTGTGTAGTTTCAGTTAACTCATTCATATATTTACAATTGTTTAAAGGTGACATGTCATGTGTTTTTTACAAGGTAAAACATTTAATATCGTGCAGTAACACAATTTTAATTTTTTAAAGGCGTAGCACCAAAACAAATTCATGAACGGATTCACTTAGAACAGTTGAAAGATGCGTTGCTGAAATTAATCGTATGCAATATTTTGGTTGAAGGTTTGGGTTTCAAAAAGCTGTGCACACATTCGAATGCGATGTGTCGTCAACAAAATTTCTTAAAAATTCTACTTCTTTTGCACTTCCAAAATGTTCTTTTGATTATCCATTTTTTGTTGAAAACCTTGCATATTGTTAGTGCGTTCGCCTCGAACTTTGTTCGAATTTTTATTAAATACTGTTTTTCTGTTCGCCCAGTTTTTGTTAGAGACTATTTTTTTCCTCTTGATTTTTCTTTTTTTTGTCCAGCTTTTGTTCGAGACTGTTCTTCTATTCGTCTAGACTTTTCTCCTGTTTGTCCAGCTATTGTTTGATGCTGCTTTTCTGTTCATCTATTTTCAATAAAAAGAGTTGCATCAACGCGGCCATGTTGTTTCTGGTACTCATTTGTTCTCCGTCAATGTCAAAGGAGTATATATCTGGATCATGTTCTAAAAACGGAGCACTAAATCGGTTTTTTCTCCATTGGCGCCCTTAAGATAACTGTTGTCAAGTTCAATAAGAATATCTGGCTTTGCGTTCCTATAGTCGGCATAAGAAACCCCAGAGTCGGCAAATGACTTGAACTCTAAGGCAGCAAAAGTCTAAGTGGGCATGCACAAATCCACTACTGTTTGGGTATTTCGCATCCCATATTACTTCGCGTCCTTTCGACCGGTATTTATAAGAACGTCGACTGGGAGTGGCCGTGGTGAGGGTCGCGGGTTCGAATCCCGTGCAAGGCAATTCTCTGAAAGATTCTTTTCATAGAATTTGTATGTTGTTATATAAAAATCCCGTTGGCGTCAACTCTACATGAAGGCATAACACTGATGTTGGAGTGGTTCCTGGCTGGGCCTAATGTATCGCACTACCACACTTGACAACCACCTCATGCAATTTAAAACTTTCCTTTGGACCTCTTCCCTCTGTTTGTAGACGTTGGTTGAAGTTTATAAATAAAATAAAATTATGCAAATGAAAATCAATCCAAAAAAAGGACGGTAACCTTTCATACGGAAGCCCTGTAAGAACTTTTGTTGGAATAACACCTTACGGAAAACAAAAGAGTGCGAATGAGAAACAAGCATCTATCTTCCCATCTATATTGGACAGAGTATAGTTGTGTGCGCAATTCCTTTAGCTCCCGGCGCAACATGGCTATCTCGGCGTCACCTACCACCATAACGGTTTGATCGAGCTCCTCGTATGAGCTGGTGTCCGTGGAATCGTCTTGTTCGACTTCTTCAGATTTTCTCACTGTACTCCTGGTTATCCTTGTGCAAATCGGATCGGGCGATAAACGGATGCTTGCAGTTATCGGTTGTGGCGGAGAGGAAATGGTTTTTGGTGGCATTGGGTGGTATTACATCTCCGCTTCTTTTACCAATAGGCAAATGGAGAACAAAAGCGATGTCCGACGGAAACAGTAATATATATAATATATTATGGGCTCTTATCTGAGTTGCTGATAGGATTTACGGGGCACTGCTGGGCAGTGTTATGGCTTACTTCGAAGTGTCATTGCTGTCAAACGTAAAACTTCAAATATTACGGAGAGTGTTCACCAACGTCGGATGTAACCGCATAATCTATCGATTACATTATTCGGATTTATAACATTAATATGTGTCTTAACACCATTTATCACTACTCCTAATCCATATTTCCAATTCCACTTTAGAACTGACTTTTATATCTTGAGTGATGTTGTATATAAATCTCCCCTGACAACTCTCGAGTATTATCTGTACTATCCAGCAAATCCATACAAATTTCCACTCTGCTAGAAAATTCAATAAAAGTTTCCATTCTCAAATGGTTGAGTCTTCTGCTATTCAAATGTCGAAATTTTCTGCTAATCAAATGTATCATATATGGCGCTGTTCACATTCCAACGAATATATACATATATAAATAAACTGCCGCTTTAAAATTCCAATTCTCTTACACATAGGGTTTGCAGTAAGATTAGAGTTTGCGATCTATTGTGGCAACGCATGGTATGCAGTATACAAATGTGTTTTCTTGTATGGAAAACAAAACTTTCCTCCATGGATTTTACTGCACATATGTTTCAAGCATAATAAGCTTAACATTGAGAAGCTGAGTCTGTATGCTGAATGAAGCAGTAGAGTTAACAATAAAAGGGTAGGATTTCCCAGAGAAAAACAAGTACATTTGTTAAAATGTTTCATCACTTTTGGAAAGAGTTCCGAGTTCATCCATCCGCTCTGTGTGGCCAAACCCAAAGTACCTAGAGCGGTTCCTATGCTATAGATAATGAATGTACCAAAATTCAAGCAAGATTTGAATTTTCCGCCATTTGTCCGGTAAACTGTTGCCAGCGACAAAAAAAGACAGCGTGACAACTGCGATTAAGGGTTATTAAAATTTCATTGCAATCTCATTGTTTAGCAATATTTAAAAAAAAATGATGATTTGGCAGCTACAGCTCACAATTTTCCTACAAAATGTGGTCGGAACAGTGGCTTAAGCTCCCCGCAGCAAGGTCGATTTGCCTGGATCCGCTATCTGTCATGCAGACCATACTTTCCGACAGTACTACCAAAAATGCCCTCCCTTCCTTGATTTGCATTAAAATTAATAATGACAATTTTAATGTCATATCTTGGGCACTGCTAGTATGAATTGTCCAAGAACTGATATCTTTGGTATCGTCATCTGTTGAAGAGTGTGCGCATATTAGGCTAATATTGGAGTTTGAATATTAAAATTTAGCCTTAATACGAATTGTTACATGCCGGTGACGCAAAACTTTTTACATAAATTTTCCTCTAACAATAAATTCGCATCCAAATAGGCACTGCTTTTGCCGTCGATAACACTTAAAGTATTAACATATGGCAGCGCAGTTTTCCATCCTCTATCACTGTAGCAAAAAATAATAAAACTGTTATATTCATAGTTTCCAGCTTCTTCAATTACGGCCATCAAAAATAAAAACGACTCAAAGTCTATCATTGAAACTATACGAAACTATAAGTAAAAATCTGTCTGATCACAGGACGCACTAGCAATCAAGATAACGAATATGCAGAAGCTGCTGAGAAATCAGTAATAAACCCTGACCCACAACAATAAGGAATAACCAAATTTTTTTCTTAAGACTTGGAAACATACAAGAAAAGTAACTACAACCAGATCGGAATATACTTACGACCAACCATATTGGATTTTGGTGAGCTTGATGAAATGACTTATTACTTGTAAATAGTATGGAATGACCATAACGGAATTTTGCTCTGTTTCATCGAGTTTTGTTAACTTTAGCAACGGTTTAATATAACGGGACATTCCATGCGGTAATTTGACAGCAAACACAAAGATTATTAAGTTTGCTCAAGTACATTGGGTTTAAAACTCCACATTAGCACCAATAGCTGGTGTGCTTTTGAAAAAGGTAATACTGTGTACCTTGTGGAATCGTAAGAGTCTGAAACGGTAAATGCTGTACTCAGCGTGATTTTTTAAACAGAGAAATTCAGCGCAAACGCTGAAAGGGCGTAGTCTTTCACCATGACAACCATTGGATCATAACCTATTCTGATCTCGCCTCCAAAAGCGAGAACTTATTTTTAATCGAATTGAACAATGTAGAGGCCGTCGAAAGGCAAAGCGACAAATAAACGTTTATTTCTAAATGAAAAGTGAATAATGTTCAAATAAACATATAGCAAACACAAACTCGCTTCTTCTTTCGTTCAATTCCAATAAGACGTTTCGCTGCCGTTGGATAACTATCGGGTAGTTCCACGATATCGGCCTTACACAGCGGTCCGGTTTGGGATCTATCTTTTATAATTTTCGTTAATATGTCGGAATATAGCTGCAGTTTCAATCCCTCTTGATTGCTTTTGAGGCTACGAAGCTCGCATTCACTTAAGCTTTCAACGGGTAAGTTGAGGTTTGACACTCCATAGACGGCTCGCAGCATATAATATCCTTCTTATTTATACCAGCTCCACTCAAGTAAACATCGACTAGAACTGTAGGCTCTTGAGCCTGTACTCCTCCAACCCATTGCATATTTAAATTGCGATGTTCACCACTCAGACCAAGCTCATTCAGCAATTCGGCATCCAACATGGTTATGGATGATTCCTCATCCAAAAAGGCATATGTACCGATGGTTTCATTTGGTGCATAAAATGCGAACAGTAACACCCGAAACAGCAGACTGTTGTTTCTCATGACATCCTACATAGACAGCAAGCACTACCAGAACTACATGCAACTCTTTCTCTTCGCCTCTGGTTGCCGTTGTTCTAACTCTGGTTGCTACCCTCTCCATTTTTTAACAGAGAAATATTCAAATCCATCTCCCTTTATGTGCCTTATTCCCGCCATAAAACTTCTTCTACATCCCCTCCTTGGAATAATTGTAGACTTCGCTCTCTACTAAACAAAAGAAACAAGTTATAAGCTGTATTCCTTCGTATTTACTCTTTGTTCGACTATTCAAATTATTTAGGTATACATCTTCATTTCATTGAACTCTATCAAAGCTACCTAAATAGTACACAAACCAATCTCATAAATGAGCCCAAGTCCTTTTTTAAATTTATCAATTGCAAAAGCAAGACTGATGGTTATCCTTCTTCCCTCGCTTTCAAAACCAAATCTTCAAGTGATCCTCCTGCCATCGCCAACTTATTTGCTACATTTTTCAAACAATCTTTTGCCAACAACTCCTTTGTACCACATCCCTCTTACTTCAATGATCTACCAAATTTCTACATAGGTCCCTTTCTCACTCAAAATTTCGATCCTGCAGTTATTGAAGAAAAGTTACTAAATCTTAAAGATGAATTTGTACCTGGCCCAGACGGACTTCCCGCGGTATTCCTTAAAAAATGCTCTTCCAATCTGTCTTTACCCCTTTCTTACTTTTTTCGTCTATCCCTTACACAGGGAGGATTTCCCCAAAATTCGGAAGACCTCTTTTATAATTCCGATACACAAAAAGGGATCTAAGCATGAAGTTACCAATTATTGTCCCATTGCTAAATTCTCGCATAAGCCCGAACCCTTTGAAAGCATTTTATACGAAACCTTAAGCTTCAAATGGAAGCCTTTTATTTCACCCCGACAGGATGGTTTTCTGAAAGGTAGATCAACCAAATTAGGTAGATCTCTTATTAAAATGGATTTCTTCTTACCTGGTAAACCGATATTATATTGTTCGGCTTAGATCCGCCCTTTCTGTTTCATTCCTGGCCTCATCTGAAGTTCCACAAGGCAGTCGTCTTGACATTCTTCTTTTCATTTTTACTATCAACGATGTTGAGAGGGTTATTAAACACTCCTCCCTCTCCCTTAAAGCTTACGACACAAAAATTTTTAAAACTATTTCCTCTCCCAATGACTCTGCCCTTCTTCAAGAACACCTTGATCGGCTTTCAACCTGGTGCCTCAGAAACTGCCTAGAACTTAATATAGCCAAATGTCAATCTATAACCTTCTCACGTAAATGCAACCCGTCCCTTCTACGACTTTTTTCTCCATGGTCAATCAATTCCCCTGGTTCAGTCTTTTCAAGACCTTGGCATATTATTAGACTGTGAACTTAATTTCCGTTCGCATATCGATAAGATGATCCTTTAAGCCAACTTATCACTTGGCTTTATTAAACGGTGGTCCAAGGAATTTTCCAACCCGTATGTAACCAGATCTCTCTATATTACCTTTGTTCACCCCCTGCTTGAGTATTCCAGTCAAGCTTGGTCTCCCTTTCACCGGGTTTATGTTTCCCGAATCGAGGGTATTCAACGTCGTTTCCCCCGATTTGCTCTTCGTGGTCTGCCGTGAAACGACCCTTTAATCTTACCTCCGCCTCAAACTTCTAAATATGAATTCGTCAGAAGAACGTAGAAATACTGCTGATATTTTTTCATTCCTCGACTTCTCTCAGGTTCCATCGACTGTGTATCCATTTTGAACTAGATTTCCTTCAATACCAAACCCCGCAACCTACGTTGTCCTCGTCTCTTCTATCTACCAGTCCACCGCACTTCTTATGGCTCCAACGAACCAATCTCCCAAATGTTCCGAAAGGTTAACTCAAGCCTCTCCCTTTTTGATTTCCACCTGATCACTTTTCGTCTCAAACAATATTTCCTCCATCACTTCCTTGGTCCCTTGATCCATCATGTCATCCACATTGTCATTTTCCCTCTTGAGAATTTTTTAGCTTGGGTGCTAATCGGGAACTGGTTAAAGTTTTGAAAACTTTTGGCGCGGCAGCTTAAGAGAATTCTACCGTGACTGCAATGGATGCTATGTGCAGTACAAAAACCTTTGTTACGGCGGCGTGAATGATCTCTGCGATCATGGCGTCTATCTGCAGTGTGTAAACTGCGAAATTAAAAAATTGCAGCGAGAGTCGAAAAGCGAACGCACAACGAATTTAATGATTTAAAGTTGACGAATAAATGTTTATTTCTAAAGGAGAAGTAAATTATGTTCAAATACATTTATAGCAAACATTCTCTTGGCGGCTTATAAATAACAAATGTGGCCATTTTAGCGAATGTCATTATTGCGCATGAAGCGAACGACCAAAAGAGGAATTAGTTAAATGTCAAGCACAAAAGAGAGAAAGAAAGTTAAGTCGCTTTTACATATATTTTCCTCATTTCGTAACAGATAAGATTCTAGATTTAACCAAAAAGTTTTAACCAATGAAGTAGAATAAAATTTTGACTGACTAATATTAAAAAAAAAAAATGGAAAAAAGAGATATATTTTTGCCTTTAAAAAAAACAACACTAATTTTATAAATTTTAAGAACGCGTCAAGTAAAACCGGCGCATAACAACATTAATTGACAACAGTTCTTTCGAAGAGATGTTAAACGGTTATTGGACCCTAAGTAGAAAAGTGGAAAGCTATGCATCTCTTCTCTTCTCTTCTCATAGCTTTCCTCAAAGCAATGTGCGATGCAATGCCTAAAAGAGCAAATAGCAGGTCTCACTCCGAACAAAATGCTTGCAAGCCATAGCATGTAAGAAGGAAATCATGCTTCCAAGAACGGCTGAAAACTCTTAGACTAATGAGACACATTTTACTTGTGCCATCAAAGAAAGAAAAACAATATGCTTTAAGAGTCACTGTCAAAAAGCCGACAGCTGAAAGAGCACCTTTTCCAGCAAATATCACCTTGGCGGATTTAGTAACGTAATAGTAAAAGGCCACAGAGAAGCCCCTGAAGTTGACGGCATCCCGAACAAAACAAAAAAAGACGGCTGTCAAAATGTGACCGGACCGCTTCATAGCAACAATGAAGAAGGCACCTTTCTCGAAAGTTGGAAAATACAACATTTTGATCTGCTTCCAAAAGATATGAGGCCTCGTTGTGATCCATCTTCCTCTTGAGATGATCTATAGTAGATTGCTAGCAATAGCAGAAGAAAAAGAAGCGATCTCAGACAGCTGATTCGGTTTCAGAAAAGAACATTCAACTATTGATACCATACTTTATTGAGGGAAGTGGAGAACTATTTCAACAGGAAGCTGAGTACAATTCAGATTAAATTCTACAAAGTAACTGCAGCATGTACCTGAGCACCGAACTTTTCGAGTTGTAATGCTGAGCAAGCTCAATGAATGTCAAGAAGTTTCTCCAGACGAGTCCTGAAATAAAAGGATACTCCCTCCGTTTTCCTTCCACCCTCCTAACATATCCTATCCACTGGCCAGGATCAAGGTGTTATACGAACCGTGCCTATGATCAACCTGGCTAAGAGCCCAGCATCTCTAAACGGAGTATCCGGATACCAGGCGATCTCCGGATATCTGTATACAGCGGATCTCTGTACAAATGGAACATCCTTTCTTCGCCACCCGTGGGATCTATAATGGATACAACGGATAGAAAAACATTACCGGGCGATAGAACGGTGACTGCACCGACTTCCGACAAGGCTACTGCATTGTGAAGAGGATGTAAAACTGTGGCAGCCCATGGTGCACCATCCTCAAAAGGCAAACGCAACGAGCCTAAAATCAAATCTTTAAGGAGAGATAAGACTGTGGCAAGCCATGGAAGGAATTTTTGTAACGCGGAAGAGGAATGGTGAGGGAGAGATAAGACGCCCAACTGCATCACGCATCATTAAATCCTTCGGATCGATTCCGCAGGCGGAAAGAAAAGCGGACATCAAGGCAAGATTAAGTTGGCCAACAACATCCTAAAAGACGGATTGCCCACTGCTCCCACTCCTCCCACACCAGAGATCTTTAGAGGAAACAGTGCCGGTTCCCAAAAGGCAGAAAACCCCTGGGCCGTCCAACAGCACAACTCTGAGATTTTTAGTCTTAAAAGACGCTGTAACGATCGCGGTAACCGATAGAAACGACACCGACGGATCGATTACACCTGAACCTGATTCCTTGACCATGATACGAGAAAACAATCTCTCATCACAAGCGACGCTGGCTTGTAGCCCATACCATGTGCCGATCTCTCGATCTTTTCACAAAACCCTAAGTTAACAATCTCCTGCGCTTCATTATAATCTCAAATTGGTACTATGATCCACGTGAAAGTATAACAGGTCAATAGACCTAAGTGGGTTGATTCTCCAACCAACACTCTCACCTAACTTAACCTAACCTAAGTTACTGCGTAGGTCTCACAAAGTTCGGTCCTAGGGCAACTGCTATAAAACATAATATATAATGGAGTTTTACGACTAACGCTACACATAAATGCTATGACAGTGGCCAAAGGGATTCATCAGCCACAAATGAAGCAATCGCTCAGCTAAAAGATTGGCTTATCATATCTTATTTCAAAGTAAGGGCCATTGCTAGCTACACAATTTACCCATCTTTCAGGCAATTTATGGATTCCACGTCAATAAAACTGTTCATCTTTTGAAGCAAAACAAAAAGTAAACCAATTTTCAACTTCCTCGTAGGATTCAAAGTGCTGCTCAGCTAATGCGTGTCCCATCGATGAAAACAAATGGTAGTCGGAAGGAGCCTTTGGTTGTATTCCGAACCATTTTTGCTTTGTGTGCAGATGCATTGTCATGGAGAAAAATTACCTTGCCGTGTCTACTGGCCAATTCTGATCGTTTTTCGATCAATGCATGTTTCAAATTGATCATTTTTTGTTGTAGGAGCTTGTGGTACACCACACCTTTCTGGTCCCACCAGACACATAGCATGGTCGCCTTGCCGAATCGATCTGGTTTTGCAGTCGAGGTTGATGGTTGTCTCATCACTTTTTCCGTTTAGGATTCTTAAAATAAATCCATTTTTATCGTTCCTTCAAGCAAAATTTCACAAAATTTCGGTTTACCATCTGTCTTTCATTCAATTCATGTGACACCCATTTTCCAGACTTTTGGATCTTTCCAATAGCTTTGAAACGGTTAAATGTTTGTTGTGCAACATTTAACATTTCTTCCATTTTTTTCTGACTCAAAGTGTCATCTTCATCCAATATTCGACGTCTTCAAACTTTTTTGGTGGTCTTCCACGTTCTTCATTTTTCACATTAAAATCGTTATCTCTGAATTGTTGCATCTTTTGTAGACGAGACGCTAGGAATTCCAATATATGTATAATAGAAAAATTCTTGATGCAGCACAACTGCATCAGGATGATTAAAACTGAAGAAAAGTCAGCGTCAATAACTATGTGGACGTTTAAATTAAAACCGACAATCTAAGACTGGATAGGTCGTAAGCACGAAGACTGTAACTCCCTTAACGCAGTCCCTATCTTTCTGCCCACTCTACCCAAATCAGGAGGAAGACAAAGAGCATGCATTATTTCATTCTATACACTTTCTGAGCAAATTTATTTATTTATTTATTTAAACGAAAGGTAAGTTTTTATTAACTGGAAGGAAATACAAGTGAGTTTTTTAATAAATGTATTAAAAATTTGAGAGAAACTTACTTTATAAGTAGATATGTCCGGCGGCTTGGGCTCTCAAATGTTAAATGACACTTTTTTGAAGCTGTCAGATATTTAAAATTGGAATTCATGTATTCCTACACTGCCTTTGAGAGCGTTTTATAATGTCAGAAAAACAAAAAAAAAAAATAGAATTATTCGATTGAGAGATCAAGTCGCGGCGTTTACAATTACTGAAACGTTACTGGCATTTGGCTGTATGTGACCCGATACATTGAATCTAATTTTTAACATCCCACCCCCGTGAGGCGCCTGAACCCTTTAAGGCCTTACGTATATCAAGTACCGAAAACTTCACCACAGATCTGCGAAAAATCCCTGTGGCTCTTGACACTTACTCCGTCTGGTAAAGCCTGGCAAATATTCTCGGATCGAACGGCTCAAAAACGATTCTTTATCTGATGGCTTACACGCCATTGCTTACGGAGACATATCGCCTTCTTGCCGATTTTGCCTAGAGTTTTGGTTGAGTTCGAGCCACCCAGCAAAAAGTTATTTGGAGTATCATCATTATCAGATGACACGGGAAGGTACGTGTCATGATGTTCTCAGCTTCTAACATGCTGCACAATAATATTTCAGCTCTCGGTACTCTCTCACAAAGTGTGTAAGAAAGAGCTCTCTTTGGTAAAATTTGGTAAAATGATTTAATGTTAGGCGGCAAATGCCAGCATCTATTCACCCATACACATGAAGTAGACCATCATCTGCCAAATATGGCGTTAACATGAAAATAGCACTGCTCTTTTCGATTTACTGGCCTTCTTCAGGACGAACAATTTTAGCACCGACAAGACATCTTTCTGGGCTTGGCATCTGCTTCATTGAGTTCAGTTACCGACAGTTCTTCTTTTTCGCTCTTGTCGTAGGGAATAAATGCCATTCACGCACTTTGGTGCTATCGAAAATTTCGGCTAGACGGAAAGCCATAAACCACTTATGTCGACCGATTATGTCGATCTGAACAAAACCAATTAATGACTATCTTCCTGTCACTCCAGAATACCGGGCTTTTGCGTGGCTAATCATGATAGTATCACAGAGTCTTACACCTAGAATAGTGGCCGACATCAGCTGTTTTGGAGCACACGCAAATCTGGTCGGAGAATTCAGCCCGAAGGTAAGTAACTGCAGCTACACCTTGCCATCAACGAATGTGTAGAAAAATATTCTGTTGACCAATGATAACGTTAATTCAAAACATCGAGGAATCCAGTACTGCTTTCAATGTTCGAAAATTTTAGTGGGAATAGAATCGTCCCAACCAACATCACACTTATACACTGATCCTAACACAAACTTCATGTGTACCACATAGTTCGCAATCATCCCAAACAGGTCTTCCAAAATATCTTTGCTGACTCGAGGAAATTGTAATCTGAATGTCAAGATATCTTCCGAGTGCTCCCAGCACATTCCGAGAACTTTCTCGACTGCCACATCCATGTTCAAGTCTACCACATACCTTCGCTATTGTGAATCGAAACATCGCAAAACATCTTGTGGCTTGTAACTTGTAACTTGGATCCCAACTCCGAAATGTGTTACCAGGTTCTAGGGGTATTCTGGCTAACCTCAGGACCGGTCAACTTCCTGGCATGTCCTTTCTTTAAATAACTTGTTATTATACCCTTATAAGTGGCAGTGAAGTCCGATTTCTTACGCAGCTTATTTTCAAGGCTCAGCAACCTTCGTTTAGCCATTTCATAACTCGGCGAAATTGATTGGATCTTTCTTCCACAGCAGACCCGTTCGGTAACGAGTGCTGAGATTTATGGTGGTGTCAGACAGAATTTGTAAAGTTCTTTTATCAGCTTTCGAGAGTAATTCATTCTTTGACTTCTTTGCTCCAAACATCTCCAGGGTAAAGTACTCCTGCACCATTGTGTCTAGACGGATATCATCTTCTGTCGGTATCTCGTAGATATGATAACAGGAGCATCGATGTAGATATCGCCTACATCTGATAAAGTCCTACCGTAATTCACCCATCTAAACTTGGTCTCGGTGATAACTGGCTTGGTATCTGCAGGCTGTATAGAGTCTAATGGTGCACCTAAGTAGCGGTTTCAATCCTGATCAGCAATTGCGGATTTGTATTTTTATACTCGCAAGAACGTGGCATGATACGTTGCTCTATAACTTCTGCAGATCAGCGTCCGTAAGCGCTTGAGTTCTACCGCGCGGCACCTTGACACGAGCATCACCTTCAATGAAGCCAGTGCAAAGAATTAAGTCGCAAAGACTCAACCGACTACTGTTGGCTGGGGAGTGGCAAATTAAGAAAACCTGATTCCAGTGGCGCTGTGAGCATATAGTAAGCCCTAACGAAGGATGGAAGGTTGAGGGTCAAACTTACTGCGAACGAGCCCTCTTGAATTTAATTTGTGAAAGCACTCTTTCATTATTCATCAAACTGTCACTGTCAATTTATTCAGTAAACTCAATATTTTCATCATGGTAAAGTACACTAACGAGCTACGTTCTCCGATTGGGTTCTGGAGAAGACGCGCCAAGATGATGAATTTCATCGCAAAATCATCTTCAGTGACGAAGCTCATTTTGGGCTCAATGGGTTTGTCAATAAGCAAACTATGCGTTATTGGTTGGGTGAAAACCCACATGTGCTTCATGAATCACCACTTCATCCACAAAAAATAACTGTTTGGTGCGGCTTGCATGCCGGCGGCGTTATTGAGCCATATTTTTTCGTCGAAGATAACGATCGTCACGTTACTGTGAATGGTCAGCGTTATCGCGCCATGATCACCGATTATTTTTGGCTCGAATTGGAAGATATGGACTTGGACGACATGTGGTTTCAACAGGATGGTGCCACAAGCCACACAACAGACGCTACAATATGGCACGGTGGCCATATGAACGAAGTCGAGTTCCATTCATAAATGTTTTGATTGTATTTCAAGCCAATAATAAAGTTTTTGAAATATTTCAAATGGTTGGCATTTTATTTAAAAAAAATTGTCAAGTCGTTATTGGAATACCCTATACTTAGCCTTACCCAGATATTGCGGCACTGCCTTTTAATGAAATACCAAAAATAAAAATAAAAATTACAAAAACAGACAATACTTGTCCAGGAAGAGTAAGGGGTGAGTGAAGAAGAAATCTCGGCTTCATTCATCTCCCTCGTATGATTGCGAGAGTAATCATATATCCAATAATCTAAAAATCAGGGCAATGCTGCGGTGATGGAAAATGCGGGAACAACTGACTCACAGCGGCTGCTGTCTCCATCAACGCTGCGAAGAGTGTGAAGAAAGCACACGAAAGGGCATGGATTTAGCTGCGCAATGTTAGTCGTGAGGTAGAAAAACATGAAGGTTGCAATCGCAGCAACCTAAGCAAGTGGGAAAAAGCTACCTTTGAGAGAGCAAAGGCTATCCTGGCCAAAAAATCGCTTCTCAACAGGTGGCAAGCAAGGAAGATGTTGCTGCAAAGGTGGGAGTAGAAGCGCATAATTTGCAAGCCATTCTAATTCTTTGTCCAAGAACATTTTTTCGGACGGCAATATTATGACTAAATTGACCTGAAAATGTAATTACATATCTCTAAATTTTCTGTTTTTTTTTTTTTTTTTTTTTTTTTTTTTTTTGCAATCTTGTAAATAATTGAAGCATTTAGAATATTAATGCCCAGAAGAAGCTGGATACCAAATTTTCAGTACCATTTGAGTCCTTTTCTCACTGCACTGGCATTAGAAACCACTTGATCTGAATGGCATTGTTATGTAGCGCAGTATATCAGCACGCCTGACGGAGATTTTCTGAATAACTAGCATGGCAGTCAACGTGTTAAATATATTGACGCAGTCAACCTTAGTATGTTGGACAAAATTGTAGTGGCTGGCGTAGTATAGGGCAACACATTCATATATTTGAAGATGAAAACAACAGTTTATTCAAGAGGCATACGATTGAGACTATAATAATAATATCGAGAAAATTAACTTGAAAGTGGAAGTCCACGCGGATATAGTCAACGCAGTATCAGAAAGCGAAACTTTTTGCTTTGTTTACTTTAATGTAAGAAAAGTGTTTTGTATTTCATTATATTTTATTTACTTTTTGAAGAAATTAATTTAATTTAACTCATTTAATTAAAATAATAAAATAATAACAGAAACATTCGTTGCATTATTTTCTTCGGCTTGTGCAGCATTAACTCACCTTCTCAAAATTTATATTAAGCAACATTTTTATTTTCATTAAAAAAAAAAAAAAGCAATTTATCAAACAAATAAATGATGAAGCGCAACTTCCACCTTAATCAATGCCTGCAAATCAGCTGACTTTTGAATTTTCTTCATCCGCCTGATATTTTCTCTCTGATATATCAGGCGGATGAAGAAACTTCAAAAGTCAGCTGATTGTCCAATACACGAAATGTAAGCTAGTTTTGCTGGCAGTTCTCGGGCTCTCGACCAATCAGAATAATTTGACTAACGCGCTTAATGTTTATTTTTTTATTTTCTGTGTGCCAGCTGTCAAATTTTCGCACTGTATGCCCCATTTTACTGAAAGCTTGTTTAGACCACTAATTTTAACGAAACTTGACGAAACCGAGCAAAATCCTAATGAGGTCATGCAATACTAGTAACATGTAAAGAAAACATTTCATTAAGCGGGCTGAAGGTCCCCACAGTCCATTATGGTTTGCCATTAAATTCGGTGTTGTCGAAATGCAATAAACTTCAATATAATATAATAAACATATTTCAATTTTATATATAAATATTTATATAAAATATAAACAAATTCAGGGAATGTTTATATAAAGTTGAACCTAAACCTTCTAGATTCAATTTTAATTAAATGGTATGTTAACGTATTACAGTCGTTGTTATTGGTTGGTTAGCAAGGTATTCAATCTGTCTCACCTAAGGTGCCGTGGTTCTCCGAGGAATTGACAGCTAATATATATCTCAGGAGTTGTGCTTTGTGGCTGATAGGCTAATAATAAGAAAAAAAAAAATCACTTGTTTAAATAGTTAATTATAAACGAAGAGAACTTTTGGCTAAGTTGTATGTTTACTGGCTTTTTTTTTTTTTTTTTTGTAAACAAAAAGTTTATGTGAGTGATATCTCAAAATTGGGTTTTGCGTTATTTGTTGGATGTTGACATATAGATGGCGCATATCATATGTACAAAATAGAACGCGTTCTATGATTGGTTGTTCATTTTTCACTTTATAACTTTCTGTGTGCGGTTCTATAGCTTAAAAGAAATATTAAATTTGGGATTTTTAACAAAATGCTGTAAGATGGATTTTATATGTAAAAAGTATTTCGATTTAAAAGCAATATAAAAAGATTTTCATCAACTAGAGGTGCAAAAAATGGTGGATTGTATCTAATCAATTTAAAGTTAGCTTGTACTTGGCAGATTGTGCACTAGTCGGCGGGTCATTTTCGTAGTTTGTAATTAAAAAATATTTTTTTTTATTAAATTTTCGTAATATGTATCATAGAAGTGTCGAACTAATGTGAATGGATTCTTGATTAAATTGTGCGTAGCTCAATGAGCATTTTGCTTTTTAAAACCAAATTTGCATTTATATAAAAAAAAAATCATTACCTGGTTTTGTTTTTATAGAAACATTAGTATTACTACGGATGTCAACAGAAATATAGTGTATATCGAATATTGAAGCATTAAAAATCTTAGCCATGACTGGAAGAGGAGCGCGAAAAAGAGGAAGGCCTCCAAAAACCCCGAATGAACGCGGGAGTAAATTTAGTTATCAGCTACTAAAAAAACCAAAGTATTTAACGAAGGGACATGAATCACAATTTAGCACCCCATCAGCTTCAAGAGCATCATCACCACCTGAAAGTGATGGTAGTCGAAGGAGTTTGAGCCGTCCTACAAAGCCAAGACCGACAAGAGGTCGTGGGAGGCGATCTGGTTATAGTCAACCATCGCAAACGAGTTTTTCATTGAGGAAAGGTAATTTTGTAATATATTTCATATTATTTCAAACGTGCAAATTAATGAACGTGCAGATATGAAGATACATTTTTATTTGTGTCCAAAACGTTATAAAATTTGATTAAACCGATAATTTATTAACCGCCTTTGGCCTTTTTTTTATTATTGAAGAAATCAAGATTTCGCAGTTTTTATTATTATTTTTTTTTTTTAGTCGTGAATCGTAAATCCAAATAAAAATGGTTGAAATATTGTCGTTTTTAGTCGTACCGTCCCTTTTCTTGAGCCTCGTGTCTATTTTCTGAGGTCAGGGGAGTTGCCTGGGAATTCTAGCACTAAAATATTTTCCTCCGCGTAGTACTGTTTCATTTTCTTGGACGTATGGCATGGGACAAGATCTTGTTGGAAAACTGAATTTCCTGTATGAGAGTGCAGGTCGGCAAGAGCATATGGATCTAAACTTCTACTTTATTTGACGTCATTCTTCAGGCCTTTGGCTTTAAGCTTCCAGGATCCGTAAAGGTGAAACAACCCAAAACCTTACTTTGTGTGGATGCTTAGAGCCCCAGTATTCCTCAAGACACTTAACCGGTAGTGCAAAACATTGAAATGACTCCCGCCTAGAAAAATGATTCTTCTCCGATCTTCTGCAGACCAGTCCTTGTGCTTTTTGGCACTATAGCTTCAGTGAGCAACTTCTTTTTAAGCAGAAGCCTTGCGACCTATATATAAAAGACGCTTTCGTACAACCAGCAAGTACACTAACGCCCCAACACACGCCCCAGCGGTGAAGGCCACCGCTAGTTTTCCGAGAACGAGCTACGCTGTTAAGGATCAACACCTGAGCATGGCCCGTAATCATGCGTTTTCGTCCTTAATATGTCTTACAACGGTCCGCCAATTATCGTATATTGTGTTCTATACATAACCTCCATGTCTACATTCTATTAATATATATTAAAAAAAACTGAAATAAACTGCATTTAGAGAAATACGATTTTTTTGCCTTTTCATTTTGGATTGTTTTGTTTCTTTTACGTTTTGTAGCTCTTCAACTAAAATATTAAAATATTCTGGTCCAGATGCTCATGAACTAGATTACTTTTATCAATAAATCACAAAAGATTGTACATTCAATCCATTTTTAGTACTTCTTAAGTCATATGCGTTTCCGATAGTATAAATGGTTCAATATTGTGTTTCGATTGACACTTGTTACTCCGAAAGATTTTGTAAAAAGTTACGTACATTAAAATAGCCAACGGATATATATTTTTTTTTTATAAACCTTAACCGGATTTGGTATTTTATTTTAACACTATTTAGTTGAAATCGAGTCGTACATGAGCTTTTGATCCATATGGATGGACGGATAATGGATTATAATTAATTGTATTTGTTATTGTTATTATCTTTAAAATATCTTTTGTTTTTTCATTTAGTCTGCACATAATAGCTTTGTCTCACATCCACACACCTTAAATACATTTTTTTCTATGTCTTTTTCATCACTTAATTTATTTACAATATGTAATGATTTCTTTATGTTCGCACTTCAATTCCCTACTTATTGCTTTTTTTTATTATTATTTTTAATTTTTTTTTTATTAATTTTATTTTATTTTATTATATATATATATATATTTTGTAAGGTATTTGCATTTTTTGAACATAACGTTTACTTATTGTAGTCTCTACATACGCTGCACAAACATATGCAGAACCGCTCACTTGTCATTCTTGCATCATATTTAAACAGCTTATCACATTTAAAATGAAAAAAATTATACAAATTCCGTTGGTTTGCTAAGAGATGGCGTAACTTGTATTATTCCATTGGAACATGCGTTGGAAAGCTACTGTCATTGAACGTCATTTCAGTATGTCATTCATTTGAAGTGTAAACAACAATAATCTTTTTTCACTGAAATATGTCGAACTTTGTGCCTTGCGGGGAGTTCTTCTTCATTACTTTAATATGAAGAAAACTGCCGAAAGTCTTCGTATTTTGGTGGAAGTTTATGGTGAACATGCGCTAGCTGAGCGAACGTGCCAAAAGTGGTTTGCACGATTTAAAAGTGGTGATTTTGGCTTGGAAGACGATGAACGTCCTGTCCAGCCAAAAAAGCTTGAAAATGAAGAAATGGAAGCATTACTCTATGAAGATTGTTGCCAAGCACAAGAAGGGCTCGCAGAATCTTTGGGTACCACTCAAGCAGTCATTTCAAAACGTTTAAAAGCAGCTGGATATATTCAAAAGCAAGGAAATTGGGTTCATGAACTCAAGCCGAGAGACGGTTTTGCATGTCCGAAATGCTGCTGGAACGCCACAAAAGGAAGTCATTTTTGCATTGGATTGTTACTGGTGATGATCCACCCGCCTTAGTCCCTTCTGACTACCATTTGTTCCGGTTGATGCAGAACGCCCTCACTGAAATACGGTTCATATCAGAGCAGAATATCAAAAATTGGCTTGATTCATTCTTGGCTGCCAAGCCGGCGCAGTTCTTTTGGGATGGGATACACAAATTGCCAGAAAGATGGGAAAAAGTCATAGCGTCACATAACCACGAATTAAGCTATATATTTTTTTATGTTAATCAAACTAATCCTATAATGCCAAATCGGTGTTCCCTAATTCGTCCAGAAAAATTTTGAAAATTATTCTTGGGTATATTTTATGCCCTTGACCCAGGGCTACCAGAAACTGCTCTGTTAATACAAATGGTACTACCCTTTTAATGAGGTTGATATCTTTTCGAGTTTTTATACATTGAATTTATAGGGTGATTCATCGAGAGGTTTGATTTTCTATAGGTTTTTTTAAACGGTTCACGCGTGACTCCTATCAAACTGCTTCGTCATTTTTGTTCAGTATCGTTTGGCAAGTTATCATGGAAAGACTCACACCACAACAGCGTCTCCGAATTGTTCAGCTGCATTACGAAAAACAGCGTTCTGTGAAAAATGTTTTTCGTGCGATTCGAGGAACTTACGGTGCGCGAAATCGACCTACTGAAACCACTATTGCCAATACCATTCACAAATTTGATTCCCAGTTTACATTAGTGGATGATACTCGACCGGTTAGACCACATTCAGCACGTAGTGAAAAGATTATAGCAGCCGTAGCTAAGTGCACGCGAAGATCTTGACGAATCGATTCGTCGTTATCAGAAGCTTGGCTTGGCGTATTCCACAACTTGTATTTTACGTGAGGATCTCCGCCTAAAAGCATACAAAATTCAACTTGTGCAAGAATTGAAGCCGGGCGACTTGAAATTGCGTCATATTTTCACTGAATGGGCTCCAGAAAAACTCAATAAAAAATCGTCATGAAGCTCATTTCTAGCTCACCACTACGTTAATAAACAAAATTGCCGTATTTGGGCTGATGAGCAACCCAAAGAGTACCAAGAGCTACAATTACATCAGAATGTTACCGTCAATGGTAACCGTGTTAACGGACTGTGTTCTTCCTGAAATTCAAGCACATGGTTTTGGTGAGCTCTGGTTTCAACAAGACGGCGCTACGAGCCATACAGCGCGTGAAACAATGGACTTGTTGAGACGCTTTGAAAGCCAATATTACTCGTATTATCGCCCAAAATTAGACCTTCCGAATGCAGCAACTCAGACGTAGTTGTGGCCAACATTTACATGATATCATTTTCAAAAAGTAAATGCCATGAATTGTTCTTTTAACCGACAATAAAAATATTAAATTCACTTTCAAATTTATGTGTTTTATTTTACATTATAAATCAAACCTCACGATGAATCATCCTATATAAGGCCTTTCCATTTTTCTTACCTAAGTTAATTTCTGATTGAGGTCACTTTTCTGCAGAAAAAAAATTCTGTATGGCTTTGTATGGTGCACAGCCCATAAACGTAAATAATGTCAGCGTATTCTTGGTTCGTAAATGCAGACATTAAAAATAATGTTTCTAAGCAACTGTAAACTTGGCGTAAAAAAATTAAACTGCAGTTTTACTTTTTTTTTTCTAATTCTTTATATTATTTCTGTTTGGTAAATTATTCAAATAGGCCTTCTTACCCCAAATCTATCTCTTTCTGAGAACTTTTAAGGAACAGGGTAATGGAATGAAGGATTTGACAGATAGTTAAGTAAACGAGCATGCTTTAAAGCTTTTTAATAGCTATTGAATTTAAAAAATATATATACTGACAATTTATTAAATCTTGAAAAACTACTCTTATATTCCTTTTTTACAGGCTTAGATCTGAAGATTCAAACAAGATATTAACTTTATTTAAACGCAATTGCAAACGCTAATATTTCTTCTAAAAATAAAGTCCCTAACGTAGTTCCTACCTTTAGTGTTAACAGAGCAATTTCCGTTAATATTGGTCAGGATACACCAAAATGAGCCTTTTTTTAAATCGTCGATAAAAGATGTCTTAAAGGGGTTTCTCGTGAATTCCGCAGACTCCATCTATCTCCCATTTCTGGTTCAAATGTCTTATATTCTTCGTCGTCTTCTGCTTCGCCATGGCTATCATCAATTCGCGTGGCCAGATGCAAAAGATCGTCTGCTTAGTTTTCCGAACGCCTTGCTTCGCCTACAGCCAACCCTAGATCGCCTTTTCGAGGGTCAAGGGCTCTTCGAATCTCATTTAAAGCTTACATAATTAATAAACCTAGTAAATTATATATATATATATATGATTTACGATTTATGATTTAGGTATATTTCTCTGCTTATAAATGCTTTCTTTTTTTAAGTTCAAATTTGTATTGGATTTCTTTGGTGGGGATTGCATTATTATTTGTTATTGTTTCCAGATATTAGATTGTGTCTACTACTCAAAGATCATAATATTAAAGTTCTCGGCTTTTGTCTAACACTATGAATTTTATCATCTGCGTATCTGATGTCTATTTACTTTAAACCCTCCATCTGGGTGTAGTAAAGGTTTTCAAAAAATTCTTCGGAATACATATTTAGCTGACTCCTCTACGAGTCTTTTTTTTTTTTTTTTTTTTTTTTTTTTTTTTTTTTTTTTTTTTTTTGATTCAGTAAAGATCCTCAATGATCCGCACATCATTCTTGTGTATCTGCTCCACAGAATGTCCATCATTTTATTATGTTTCACTTTGTCGAAAAATTTTTCATAATCAACGAAACACACAAAAACCCTTTTATTTTTTCCGTTGGATTCCTTAAACATGGTCTTAAACATAATAGCGCTACGGCTTCTGCTTTGGTCATGTTTTGTTTTATTTGCTTTGTGTTCGCTTTGAAATGACATTTCTGAAATGTCATAAACAAGTCTTCAATTATAGATTAAACAAACAACAACAAGCCAAGTTTCACTAACAATTTATTTTAGAAATAAAAAAAAATTTCTCAGCGCATTTTCGATCCTTTTATTATTTCTCAGCGTACTTTTTTTTTTATATCGTTCCAATTCTTCACCGTGTTGAATGTAGCGGTTTTTGGGCTCTTTGATTTTGTATTTGATTAATTTGTGTATGCCTTTATATCTGCTTTGGTTTGATCTATTGCCTTTGTTCCATTGCCAAAATTTCGTTTGTCATCCATTCTTCTTTTTTTTTTTTTAGATTCCGTTGCTGAGGTGCTCTTTACTCGTCTTCATTGTGATCCACTATTTGGGTTATCTTTAAGTGATTTAGCTTTTCATTTCAGATTATTTTTAACTTTTTTTTGTGTGAGGCCTTTTTAAATTTATTTAAATTGTGGTTTATGGTCAACACCTGGGTAGCATGTTACTGATTTTACATAATTTCGGAATCTTTTGCGTTTGATGATGTACTCGTAATTTTACTTGGATACTATTAAATCTGGGCTGAGTCTTGGAGATGTCCAGGTATAAGCCTTCTTGGTGGAAGCATGAACCAGGAGTTGGCGCATACGCAGCGTGTTCAGAAAATAACGGGAATTTTAGTTTTTTGAAAAAAAATATTTATATTAATGTTGTCGCCCCATTAGAGATTATGCACTTGTGCCAAGGCTTCTTCCAATCCTCGAAAAACTTCTTAAACTTGATCTTTGGGATAACCTTAAGCTCTTTCAGCGATGCACTTTTAATGTCATCTATGCTTGTAAAACGACGGCTCTTTATTTTTGCAAATAGAAAAAAGTCACAAGATGATATGTCTGGCGAATATGGAGGCGGAAGTAATGTTACAGTATTGTGTTTGGCCATAAATTCACGAACAAGCAATGTTCAACAATTTTGGAACAAATTTGGCAGAAACGCGTTTCATACCCAAAACATTCGGCGATCGTTCATAATCATTTCGTTCACTTTTTCATTGGTTTTTGATGTGTTGGGGCGTCCGGGACGTTAGTTATCTTCAACGTCTTCACGGCCATCTTAGAAACGTTTATACCACTCGTAAACTCTTGTTTTACTCTTAGTAGACTCACCATAGTCCTTTGTTAACATTTCACATATTTTGTTACACTTTTTATATCATTTTTAAGCTTAATACATGTTTTAGTTAAAGCTTTATTATTTATATGTGCTGGAGCTATTATTCATAACATAAATAATTTTCAGTATTTACGTTTAATATTAGGATTAAGTTTATATATGCCTCTAACTTGTTACGTTGGTGTTCAAGGGTGTCAATTGACCGACTGATATTAGTATCACTTATGTTTGGCACGGGTTTGAATCCTATCTAGCAGGTGCAAAGATGTTTTAGGAGCACCTGACCAGATTTGGGTATTGTACTCAAATTTTGGGGGTATGAATGCCTTATATATTGAGGCCAGTTCAGAGGGGGTGAAATATTTCTTACATTGCTTGAGGAAACCTAGACAAGTCGCAGCGTTTTTGGCAACATCGAATATGTGGTCATTCCAACGTTGGTTGTCACTGACGCACATACCGAGAATTGAAAGTTTTTCGGTTTCAACAATGCAAGTGCCATTCATGGATAATGGCTGGGTGGTTGGATTTTGCTTTAATTGCAGCAGACATCATTGAGTTTTACAAGCATTCAATTTGACTCAATTGATAGTTCCCCAATTGGCTATGCTGTTAATATCAGAATTTAATGAGCTTAACTCGCTGCCATTCCCGTTTTACAGCCGAAGAGCAGGGACGTGAGTCCGGAAACGTATATGAAAAGCAGGGATTACTGTCATCAGTAAAGGAATATTTTGTGAAATTCACCAGCATTTATGTGATATCAGACTTGAAACAATTCAATATAACTGGAATGGAACGTTCCGAAATGTAATTAAAGAAGAGAGTCATCGATGCTAAAAGCACGATTTTTTGACAAAAGAGCTTGATGCCAAACTCTGTCAAATGTTTTAGAAATATCAAGTGCAACTATCTTGCTTTCGCCAGATTGATGTACCCTTTGGTTCCACTTTTCGGTGAGACATGCCATCAAATCACCAGTGGACCTGTCGCTACGAAGACCGTACTCCCGATCATTGAGGAGCATTGACGGTTTATCAGGGTTTCTATGACCTTGGCAAGAAGGGACGTAAGTGCAATGAGTCTGTAGGAAGAGAGAGAGAGAAGAAGATTTGTCTTCCATAAAAAAATGTTGGATACAATTTTAAAATTGTATCAGTAGTTTTCAATATGTCTACCTTTGGCGCGTGGTACATTTTTGCAGAACACAAAATCTTGCCGCATTTACTGTTCATTCACAAATCTATCTTTGTTACCAACGCATAGGGCAATTGACATTCACGTAAGAATACATACTGTTATTCAATATATTTTTTCACGTCACCATTTAAATTATTAGTATTTAGTGAATACAGCTCATTCCTTGTTTATATATTATATAATTTTTTATATATATTTTTGTTTTTGTTTCTTTGAAATTTAAAAAAAAAAATAATATCACTTGGATTAAAAGTTTATTTTGTAAAAGAAATTAAGGTTTTTAGTCAAGTTTACCACTGTATTAAATAGCTATGGAGATAAGATACACCGTCTTCTAATACCTGTTTTACTAAGCAGTCTTACAAAAGTGACTGATTGATGTAAACAAAAAATAAGTTTTATAAACGGCATCTGTCGTAAGTGCTTTTACTTTTAATCTTCTTAACAGATATTCAAGCCTAGTCGTAGTTGCCTTAGTTTTGGCAATGAAAATAAATAAAATTGTTTAAATAAATAATATTTGAAATGTTTTTATGACCAAAAATTTTTTAAGATATTTATTTTAGAAAACAACGTTAGATCGGCGGAATATTAAAAGTTGTTTTAGTTTTATCACACCAAAACCTTTCCGGAATATATAATTTTGTCAAAAGCTGTACCTGCATATGTAAATATCTTGGGAAAAACGCGGCTGTTTTAATTCTAAATGCAGACGCAAACATGGTTTAATGGTATCCCAAATAATGTATATTCAATTGAAATTTCCGTTTTTACGCGAAAACACCCACGATCTAAAATCTTAATTTTGTTCAATTGCCGGAAGTCAATGTACAATCGTTCGTTCGCCTCCTTTGGATGATTTAATTTTTTTTTTTTTTACGGAGAGTTGCTCGATGAAGATGCGGTAATCGCAGTTTGGAATGTGGTTCGCATCGGCTAAGATATTTTCATCCCATTTATATATTCAACATTTTTGAATCGTAAACATATGAGTTGACAAAATTTTCGATTTAATATTTATCAATTTTGAGGAAAGAGATTTCTTTAAAATTATTGTTTGTATCATTTTTAAAAATCTTTCTTGCTCGTGTTATGTAAATCGAATTGACATGAATTTGCGGCAGTCTTTAACTTTTCGAAAACCCCAATAACTTAATAACTCATTATGTCTTTACTCGCTAATTATTTTACCCGAAAAAATTGCTTTCAACTCTAACAACGCTACCACGTGGAGCGTTGTACTCGGGAAACAGCTGCAGCGCAACAATAAAAAATCGTCGATTATCGACCAGTGGCTCATAGTGTTAAATCTGCAAAAGTTTTTCATCACTTACAATTTTAACTTGAAAATTTTCCAATGGACACATACTCGTACACCGCTGGTAAATTGATTGTCCTCAAATTCTAAAAGGATTTGCCTTTCTTTTTTGTTTTAAGTCAATTTAATAGCCATAGCCACTTGGCACTTGATTATCCTCACAACAAAAAATTTCAAATTATTTAATTATTTGCCAAAATACTCAAAGTACGAGATCTTTAAAAAAAATATATCGATTTCGCTAAACTTACTAAATCAATATTGTGAAAATTGTAATCGTATATTTCAATAGCCCCTAGGGTTCATAATAATAAAGTACTTGCTACTACTACTAAAAAGGAATAACAAAATGTTCTCTGATATATAAAGCATGGTGATGCTAGCTCAGTAGGATTCGGAGCTATTTTACTACAGAAGCGAGAAGATAATAAATTTCACCCTGTCTTCTACTTTTCAAAAAGTGGATCTGACGCAGAATAGAGATATCACAGTTTTGAACTAGAGACTCATGCTATTTTTTATGCGCTTCGCAGGTTTCATGTATACATAGAAGGTATCCCATTTAAAATCATTACAGATTGTAACTCATTGATCCTTACATTTAAAAGGAAAAATCTAAACCCCCGAATATTTAGGTGGGCACAATTCAAAGACTATAACTATAGCATACAACATAGAAATGGCACTAGTATGACACACGTAGACGCATTGAGTAGACAAGAGAGTATGAACACTATTGAAGAGGAAGACTTAGAATTTATCTTAGCTACCACACAGAATCGGGATCAAAATAAATCTACAATTAAAGAACTATTAATGAACAGGTTCTCGAAGATGTACAGCCGCGGTTAAAATAATAGTAGCGAAACTTGTGTAGTAAGAAAATGATTGAAAAAATGATTCAGTCCACTTTGTATAAACAAATATTATATTTTTTTTTTTTTCAAATCTATGTTTAAAAAAAAAAAAAAATTGTTTTAAAATCAAACTAACATCTAGAATTTAATATTAAGTATAATATTTTAGAATGTGTCCAAGCGTATTCAAAAACGGACGGTAACAAAAATTCAAATTGAAATCGGAAAAAATATGTTGTTTTTTTATCTCAAATTGTAACAATACTGTCTCTGCCGGTGGTGGTTTATACCAATTAAAAGACTTGTATTCGACATTAGAAAAAATAATCTCTTTATTTAAAGGGAAAAAGATCTTTTATGGAAGTTAAATTTTAAAGAGTATTGGCAGATCTCGAATTAGTGTAATTTAGGACAAAAACGGGTTGATGGTCTCTTAGCCTCGCGTATGCGTTTTTGCAACCCAGTACACGTTGTACGAAGGGCTCAACAAGAGATTCTAGCGGATTCTTAGAAGGTAGTAGTATACCGCCGAACCAAGAGTATCAACTCGACTAGATCGAGTCTGCTAATGATGCTCCCTTTTATACAAAATTGCGTAAGCTTTTACATTAAGTTTTTTTTACATATATTTGTTTGTACATGTATTAGTTTTGAGGTTTAGAAAGCCTTTACACACATTAGTTTCTAAGTTCTTATTTTAAGCTTTTTACAGTGAAGTCATTAAGAAGTCATGAAGAATTTAAGTCAAGTACGAGTATAAAGTAATTCAAAATTTCATAATACAATCTGGTTATATAATAAATTTTCCAATATAATTCAAGCATAGAAAAATTCATAAGTTTAATTATGTTGTATTCTTACTATAAAATTAATGTTTAGTTGCGTGACCTTTATTAGAGATAACTGCACAACGTCGTGGCACGGAGCTTACTAAGTTTTGACACCTTTCCAACGATATCAACATCCAAGACTCTTGCCAAATTGTCCAAAGGTCATTGTTGTTAGTTGGTCGACAAGTAGCAACAACCTCCTTAACGTCGCAACAAAGATTTTCAATCGGGCTAAGGTCTGGGGATTGTGCAGGCCATTCCAATACATTGACTCGGTGCGCAAGAAACCACTGCTTAGCAAGTTTGCTAGTGTGCTTTGGGTCATTGTCTTGTTGAAAGACCCATATTAATGGCATTTCCTCCTCAGCATACGTATAGATGTTAATCCATACTTTTTTGTATACGGTAGATGAGACCAACAGTAAAAAAAGAAAAAAATGCCCAAACCATGATGCTGGATCCTCCATGTTTTATGGTTTTTGTCGGATACTGAGAATTAAATTCTGTTCTTGGAGGCCTTCTGACCAAAAGACGAGATCCCTTTCCCCCATACAAAACGATTTTGGACTCGTCTGTCCACATTTTTCTCCACTTCTCTGCTGGTCATATTATCTTGATCGGAACTGTTTGTGAATGAAAACGTAAGAGAAGAGATATGCGAGGTAACAAGTTCTTTTACGTACCAGAAGAGATGGAATCTAACGTAATTCGGTTAACCCATGAAAAGTTAGGACCATTATCTATAAACAAATGATACGATCAATTTAAACTTAATTACTGGTTTACTGATATGAAAACAAAAATTGAAAAATTTATATGAAGTTGCCTTAAATATATGATATACTCAAGTCAAACGAACAAAAATGAGAGAAGCCTTCATATTATACCTGAACAGTCTGTGCCATTTGATAATTTGGGCCCTTTGCCTGCTATTAGATCTAAACGAAAATATTTGTTAACTATAATTGATTCATTTACAAAATTGACAAAATTATATGCCACTAGTTCTACCAGCGGCAAAGAAGTAATTGCTTCTTTGAAGAAATATTTTGAGCATTATAGTCGACCTACGAGAATCATAACAGACCGAGGTATTTGCTTCACTTCAAACGAATTTAATGAGTTCCTGATTGGAAACAATATATTGCATGTGAAGGCAGCCGTTGCTTGAGCACAAACGAAAGGACAAGTGGAACGAGTCAATCGTATTCTGCCGATGTTAGTCAAGTTGAGTTAACAACCACACCATTTTAATTGGAGTTCTAAGTAAATAGACATTGAATTTGCAATGAATAACTTTTGAGACAGATAGGTTTAATAGATTAGAAAAAAAGAACTGTGCATTGTTGGTATTGTCAGAAATTGAAAGTGGTTGATTTGACTGACTTTGATTTAAGCTTGGAGAGTCATTTTCCGCAATTACCGACGAAGTTGGCTCAGTGGGAGATGGTGCTGCATCTGCTTTATCTCTAATTTGAGAAGTACAAAAATGCTTTATTACCAACTTGATCTAAAAAAAAATTCGGAAGTCGCAGGGAGAAATCAGGTGAATTCGGTGGCTTTCTGATGGTATTTGTTGCATTTTTCGCAAAAAAAAAAAATTACGAATAATGATGGCACTGTGCGTTATCATGGTGCAAAATTCACGAGCTTTCTGCCAACAATTCTGGTCCCTTGCAAACGTCTCATAACGCCCAAATAATACTCTTTGTTTACTGTCTGGCCTTCTGGAAAAAATCCATGATGCGCTGCAAAGTTGTAATCCATGAAAACCGTGAGCATTGCCTTATTTTTTGACTGAAAACGACGTGCTTTTTTTGGTCTCGGCTCATTTGGTGAATGCCATTCACTTGCCTGATATCTGGATTGCGTGTCGTACTCATAAACTCACCTCTCGTCTCCAGTAATAATCCTTTTGATGAATGTGGAATTGGATTCAGCCTCGCAAAAATATCTCCTTTGCGACACCACGTCAACACGGTCTCTTTTTTACATGAAATTGAGGCCTTTTGGCACCAACTTTGCTGTTACTCGACGGAAATCCAAATCGTTAACCAAAATGCCTTGGACGGATCCATAGGCAATGTTCAAATCATCCGCTATCTCTCTGATGATTTGCGGTTATTGACCAACATTTATTTTACTTCATCAATGTTTTCATCGGTTTTCGATGTCGATGGTCTGCCACTGCATTCATCATCTTCGCTCGTGCCACTGATAAACGACCGTTTACTTTAGAGAATCGTTACCAAAGCACTTTTCCAACATTTCCAACGTTCGCGCACCATTAAATCCATTTTTTACTCAAAATTTAATACAAGATCGTTGTTGCAAATTTAAATCCATTTCTAAAATTGTAAAATATCGCCAACACACAGCAACTCAACAAAAAAAAAAAACAGAACTCAAATCGGAACTATGGGAGCGCAACACGATGGTTATTGTTAGTGAGAATTACCCTGTTAAATATGTGAGTAAATTATAGCGAATGAAGCTATAGCTTCGATATTTCAACTAGAGTTTTAATTTATTATATAGCCGGATATTACAATCATTCAATATACACAGTATAGCTGAACCATTAAGCTATTTGAAAAGCAAAAAACATTCATAATAGTTGTAAATGGCTTCTGGAATTTTGCATTCGTTGTTTGGTGTACAAACTCGAGCAATAAAAGATAGAATACTATTTTAGATAATGTTTTGCAATATACCACTGCCTAATGAAGCATTAGAGAGCATTACAATAAGAAGAGTGTCAACAAATTAAGTAAAATGGGCCAACGTTTGTAGGCATTGCGGTCGTTTTTTGGAATACAATTCTTGACTTCAGAAAAATATTCAATTTTCAGGGTCTGTGACTGATTGTATGCCTAGTACTTCTCAGAATACTTCAGGAAATAAACGTAGAAGGCCACAAAAGCAGTTTAGTACTAGTAGTTATTGGTCTAAAAAAAGAAAGGTCAAAGTCCTTCTCTACAACAGAAGTCAAGAAGAACTGGCTTTGGCCACCGAAATAAAACTACGTAACTCATGTAACTGTCTGTTTCTTCTAATAGAAGAAGTAAAACCTTAAAAAGGGCCCACGAGTCTTTTTGCCGGAAGCCAGCAGAATTATCTGCAGATCAAGCGCTTGCCTTAACAGTGCGCCTACAATCAAACCTAAAAGTGTTAGCTCTTATCCAGCGTACAATAAGATTCAAGCTGCTAAACATCTATGCTATCCGCCTGGTATAATCGTTACGGAAATATCAGCTGAAATTAAACTTCAAGAACTTATTAACCACACTGTTGTGCGCTTATGTGCAGCTCAAGAAGTACCTCGGTCTTTAATTTGGTATTTTTTTTAGGGCCAACCTTCGCCTTCAAAATACCCCAGACAGAGAACAACGGATTTGCATCCGGAGAATTTGCAATCCATTGTGTCGAAGAAATGAAGTGTGGAACATTGTTTCATAACCAATCTTGGTTGGCGGGCACTTTGTGAGATGGTGCCGAGTCTTGTTGAAATGTCCACGGTCTCCGACCGAAATGATTGTTTGCCCAAGGCTTCAATACTGATTCTAAGACAGTTTTACGCTATACGATCGCATTAATTTTGATGCCACGGTCCAAAAAATCGAGCAGAGAACGACCATTGGCGGTTATGGCGGCCCAAACCATCACCATCGATGCTGCCTGCTTTTTGGTGGCCGTCCGAAGGTGTAAATTTTCGAAGGCCCTCTCTGGCAAGTAAACTCGGTCATTTTGTTTGTTGACATATTGCTCGATAACAAATGGCGACTCATCGGAAAAAAACCAAATTCGGTAACATACCACATTTTCAATGTATTGCATCCGAGCTCACGAGCCATTTTTCTTCCACTTCGACGCGGATTTTATGACCACGTCTTGCAACGTTTCTAGTATCACGGTAACGAACTATGGTTCGAGACTCATCTACAATTGACACCAATACCGATTTATTTCATAGGCTGCTTTTCACGTCAGATCCATTTATTACTAGTTTACGTGTTTTGCCTAAGACAAAAGAAAAATTACATCAGAAATGTTGGAGTTATAAAAAGAACCCCTATTTGAGTTCAATACTAGGTGGGGTGAAAAATAACCTCCTTGGGAATGAAAAAAAATTTTTTTAAATTTTTTTTTTTATTTCATTCAATATAGTCCCCTTTTAGTTTGATACACTTATTCCAGCGATTTTCCAACTTCTTGATCCCGTCCGAAAAGTAATTTTCCGGAAGGTCTGCAAAATACTGAGCTGAATTTTTTATTGACGAGCCATCTTTTGGCGTTTGGGAAGAGATAATAGTACGAGGGAGCCAAATCGGGCGAATACGGTGGATGCGACAGCAGTTGGAGCCGTAAGTCATTGATTTTAGCCGTGATTGCGATGCTCTTGTGCGCTGGTGCATTGTCTTGTAAAAAAAACTCGTTGTTGATGGTTTTTCCTTTTTCGAAGTAGTCCACGAAGAGTATTCCATGACAATCCCAGAAAACCGACGCCATAAACTTTCCGACCCATCGAGCCTAGCTCGGCCGCTTCGGAGCACTCGTGCCGGCTTCAGTCCATTGCCGGGCATTCATTCTAATCTCTGATGTTAAACAGTTACCAATCGACGTCAAAAGTCCGCCCGATTCCGCATCAGCAAGTCCAAACACTTTCGAAGTGCTCTTCGCGTTCGTGTTTTTGGTCAGGAGTGAGTATGCGCTGCACCCAGTGGCAGGACAACTTTTTCATATGCAGAATATTGCCTAAAATATGGCGTGTGCGTTCAGTACTAATCTTTGTGGTATCTGCTAGCTCGCGCACCTTCACTTTCCGGTCAGCCAACACCATTACATGTATTTATTTGACATTGTCCTCTGTAACCGCATCGGAGTGCCTGTCGCTGCGGACTTGTTCGGTAGTGGAGTTGCGGCCACCACGAAACTCTCGCAACCAATATTTGACAGTGTAATCTGACGGAGCATTAGCCCCATAATATTTATCCAACTTTTGTTTTGTTTCCTTCGCCGTTTTGCCTCTCAAAAAATAATGCTTTATGAAAGAACGAAAATCGTTTTTATCCACACTCAACATGATGCCAAACACGTCAGCAACCATCAGCTGACAAAACAAAACTAAAGACAGTATCGCATATCATGTCTGTCTAAATATGAACGGACTTCAAGGCACCATAACCTTTTTTGCAGTAGCAGCGCATTCTGGCGGTTAAGGAGGTTACTAGTACATCAGATAACCATGAGGATTCCTTATCAAATGTATCAGCTACAGAACATTCCGACTGTAGCGAAAGTGAATAATCGTCAATTAATTTTAAAGAAAAGATAAAAGTCATACCTATTTATGCACAGATAAAGTAACAAAAAATTGCATACATATTAATACCTTCCTTGAGCATTGTATTTATCATACGTTCAAAAAAATTATATTCTTTCTTATGTATTTTAATTATCTCTTAATCTGTTATTATGTAATATCTTTCTTCTACGTATATACATTTTATTAATATATTTTTACTTGTTTAAACTTGTTTCATTAACAAAAAAATTATTTATTTTATATTGGTGTTAAATAATAACCAAAAGTCTTAATATTACACACGAAATAATTTTGCTCGCCTAGATTGCCAAAATTGCACACTGTGCAACACCTCAAAAACAGATAGCAGCACAACCTTTGCAGTTGCCGACGAAAATGGAACCGTGTTATCTAAAAAGACTTACTGCCAGACTTTGCATTAACATTCACTGCGAAAGCATACGCTATATGCAAAGCGATTCAACTATCAAAAAAGCAAAGACTAATTTTTTCTGACACTCTATCTGCAATATCCGCTTTAAAGAACATCGCAAACTCCAAAAGAATTGTAAAGATTCGCGACCTACTTATATTAAACAGTGAAATATTGGGAACTCAAACTCAAAAACGATTGGACTTACTACAACCACACATAAAAGCTTTAATCCTAGTGTCCCTTGGAAAAAACTACAAGTGTACACAAGGGTTATAGTAGGTCACTTATATATCACGCATAAGCACCTATTCAAAAGGGAAACAACTGCACTATGTCATCTTTGCGACGAAAAACCTATGCTTATCATGACCTGCAAAAAAGTTGATTTGACCTTCAAAAACATCACCGACTAATAGTCACTCTTTTCTTTTATCAAACGTTAACATTGAAAATACAAACAATGCTTACAACATTATGAATGCCTTAAAGCTTGTAGATTCCATATAACATTCTTCTCTCTAATTTTTCTTAACTATAAAGCACTAGTTAAAAGCCCTGGCAGCTAGCACTAGATTAAGCATATTAACTTTGTAATTTACTTACATTTTAATAAAGTCATAATAATAATAAAAATATGAATAATTATATCTTTTTTTAGGCTACGAGTCCGAATATCACTATGGGTCTGACTTTGGAGATTCAACTGATAAAAGCGATGTTGACGATGATCCATTACTAATGTCACCCACGGAAGAGGAAAGCGTAGACGACAACGAAAGCGATAGTGTTTTTTCGGAATGCAGCTTTAGTCAAGGTGGCCTGAATAGACATTCTCGACCCCCAAGTCCCGATCCAATATGGTTACAAGATCGGGAATTTGCAGCACTAGTTCTTCCTAAATCTTCAGAAGATTTACTAATTTCAAATAAGTTGGCTCTCCAGGCTTTAACAATTTATGAAGTTTTGAGAAGGTTTAGACATTTAGTTCGGCTGTCACCGTTTCGTATTGAAGACTTCTGTGCATCGCTTATATGTGAAGAACAAAGTGCATTATTTATTGAAGTACATATTATGTTGTTAAAAGCTATTCTCCGTGAAGAGGATATGCAAGCTACTCATTTTGGCCCTTTAGATCAGAAAGACAGTGTTAATATAAGTCTTTTTTTAATTGACAACATTACCTGGCCGGAAGTTCTGCGTTCTTACGTAGAAAGTGATCCTTTGTTTAATCGAAGCGTTTATAATATATTACAATCAAAACAATATCCTTATTCTGGGGTAGAAGAAAGATTGACTGTACTTCAATTTCTCTCCGACCAATTATTGAATACTACCGCAGTACGCGATGTAATGTTACAAGAAGGACCAATACATTATGATGATCACTGCCGCGTTTGCCATCGGCTTGGAGATCTTTTATGTTGTGAAACCTGTCCAGCTGTTTTTCATTTAGAATGTGTTGATCCACCATTAGTTGATGTACCAACAGAAGACTGGCAATGCAATTTGTGTCAGTCACACAGGATAACTGGCGTGGTCGACTGCATTTCGCTTCAAGAAAAGCAAGGAGTTCTTATACGTCATGAGCAACTAGGTTTTGACAGACACGGGCGAAAATATTGGTTTGTTGCTCGTCGCATATTTGTTGAAGATCAAAATAATGCTGAAACATGGTATTACAGCACAGCAACACAATTAGAACTATTGCTGTCAGTATTAGATTGTAATGATTTAGAATCGAGCCTATGTAAAGAATTATTTGACAAACGAGAAGAAATAATTAGACAAATGAAAATAACTGATAAATTGACGAACGAAAATAAATTTAATAAGAAATCTTATTTCGATTTCGAGAACGAAAAAAATAGTAAAATTTTAGATAACTCAATGAAGGAGGAAAATGAGTGTGTTGATAATAATGACGAGTTTAATTCAGAATTAATGGTTACCCGGCAGAAACTAAGTCAACTAAATAATGGAACTCTATATTTTAAATTAGGAATGGAGAACTCTTTTAAAAACTATGTCAACCAATACACAATTAATCCAATTGCTTTAAATAAACCTCAAAGAAACGAAGAACGTGATAAGCGAAGACATCTTTCTCATAAATTTTCATTAACAACAGCGTCCGAATTTAAATGGTTGGGAAATTCAAATGGAACAGCTACAACTATTATAAATACATTAAGGCAGACTTTAATCAACTTTGATCAAAGCATAGCTGCTCCATTTATGAATACTAATTGGAATTATATACGAAAAACGTGGGTAACGGCAGTTGCAAATTCAACAAAACCATCTGATTTTTCTTATGTTTTATTATTACTGGAAGCCTGTTTTAAGTCTGTTATTTTTGCAAATGTTTGGCATGAACAACTAGGTCATATAAGATTTAATCGCACTACATCGGCGGAGAGAGAAGAGAGAAAAAAGATCGAAAAAAGAGAAAAAAGAGAGCGTGACGACGAAGAAGAAAGGAATAGACTAGCCTTTAACTACGTCAAGTACTCTTTGGGTCTAAAACATCAAGTTTGGAAACAAAAAGGGGAGGAATACCGCATACATGGACAATGGGGATGGATGTGGATGTCATATTTTAGACCAGCTCAGCGTAATCGTCGCTCTCAAAAAAGGTTAACCGCAAGTAAAATAAACGTACATATTATGTATAAAAAAGATAGTAAAATAATAACTGTTGATCCACGAACATACAATTTTTTGAGACAATGCGAACGTTCGGCTAAATTAGGTTTGAATTTTGGTTATATTGATGATTTTAAGCACATCAAAATTATTGAATTCACTGAAACCAATAACATAAATACTATCGATGTATCAAAATCACTAACCGCAAATGGTAGATTACTTTTTCCTAAAATTGCAAGGAAAAGTAAATTGGATGATCTATTATCGAAAAGGTTACTTTTAAAAGAAGCTGAAGAGCAGTATATGTCATCTACAAATGAAAGTTCACATATAAATTTGACGAGTTCAAAACAAATTTCAAATAACAGACAGTCCGTTTTAGAGAAACAAATTTTACGCTTAGTTGAGCAAAAACAAAACTCTCAATCAAATTCAGTTAATTTAGAATTAGTAAATACACTGGCAAAAAAAATTCAATCAGTTCGTTTTCAGTTTAGCCAATTAAATAAATTTGCCAAGCAATATCGTTGTTACACTAAAGATTGTAACACTAATTCCAATGCAGTTTCTCAGATAACACAAAACACTTGCTACTCTCCATTGTGTTTACAAAAAGCGAAAGCTAAAAAAGAGTTGCTTCTGTTACTTAGAAAAGCTCATACTGCGGGAAACGGCTCGAAAGAAACGGTAGCTGCTATTCTTGGTGCCGTTAAAAAGCCTTCAATATTAGAACAGAAACTAATGGAGGGCAAAAAAGAAGCTAATATAACAATTGATGATTTTGAGGAAAAACAAATTGAAGATTTTCCAATTGACCTAAAGCAAGATTTTCAAAATGCTCTAGAGAACAATATTGAATTTGAGGAACAATTGTACACTTCTAATTTTTCAAAATTGTCCTTTAAACAAGAAATATGGGAAAAACAACAAGGAGATATATTTAATACTGATATTCAACCGTGTGGTTCTATAAAAAAAACTGAACTTTTGACATCCGATACCGATAACTATATAGATAATTTAGATGTCTGCAGCACTATTGAAATTGAAAGTACAGATGCAATATCAAACGCATTTGACACGGATAGTGCTATGCATAAAAAGAAAAAACAAAAATTACGTACTAGGAATAATAATCCAAAAGAAGTTGTTCAAAATCAGGTTACGGAACAAAATGTATGTAGGCAAAACAGGCGCTTTCCCTTACATCCGCCAAGAATCGTAAAGAGAGAAGATAATATTAAAATTGAAAAAGAAATTGGTCCAGACGGATCGGAACGCATTTATTCCGCTTCTTCAACAAGGGAGAAAATATATTTGGTTCGTGAATTCAAAAATTTAAAGGACAGACAACCAGCTGCAATGGATATTATTTCTAAATATCCAATTATATCCAATTTTTATACACATAATTTACAAAAAAGTCTGCTGGTCTTACCAAAATATGAACTACATAAATTGGGCAGAAGTGGCGGCAAATTACAAGTTAATGGATATCACCATTTGGCTAAGAACAACACTTCAGTTTGGCCATATCCCTGTTCCAGACCTTTATTCAAAACCTGCTGGTTATATCGAACTACCAATGCACCTACAATAGCAGCAATCGCACTTCAACTAAGAATTTTGTATTGCTGTCTGAGATGGGATGACATGATAGCAAAGCCCCAATCTCAAGATGGAAAGTATCAAATTACTACGGAAACAGAAATTGTAACACAAGAACTTTTGAAATTAAAACATTTTGGCAAATTTAGTGAAAAGACTCAATATTTAAGAAGAAAAGTAGTTATACCTTTAGAACTACCTAAAACTATCAGAGGTAAAAAATATATATATATATAAAATGCATGACTTTATAAATTTATATAATTGTCAATGTTTAGAGGTAACATCAATAAGATCTGGACTCAGAAAAAGAAAACGTGCAGAATCTCCTCAACAAACCGAACCACAAGTCTCAGAAGAATGGGTTGAAGAAGAAAAACTTGAACTCTGGGAAATAAAAATGTTTGGGGAAAAACAGGAAAAAATCCGTTCTTCAATCAATGGCAGACATTCGCAATTAAAACAAAGTGATGCTGGATGTACATCTGTTACCACTGCAAATGCTAACATCTCTTGTAAACCAATGACCACTAAGCTTACCAATGAAGAAATAAAAGAAAAAATGGAGCAACAATTGAAACTGCAACGAGCAGCTCATCAACAAAAGAAAATAACTGATGTTAAGCAACCAATTGGTACTAACATAACTATTCTTATGTAAATGTCTAATAATTTTTTTTACCCATTTTAGTAAAACCCAACACTTCCACAACGAATCGTAGGGTGATAGTAAAAAATCATGATGGTACCACAAGAATAATTCATCAAAATATATCATCCCCAACTGTCCAATCTACTAAAGTAATAACGGCTAGTAACAACCAAAATAAAACAACGTCTGCTGTAACGAATATTGAGACCGCTCCAACTCCACAAGCTGTTCAACATAAAGTTCAGATAATTCGCGGACCTGATGGAAAAGTTAGTGTTCGTGGACTAAGTCCGGGACAACAACTTATACAAATGCCTGATGGAAAATTACATGTTTTAACAACTACTCAGGGTATATATATATATATATATATATATATATATATATATTTGTTTTATTTATTTATTTATTTTTTTTTTCAGTTGGTGCGCACAAAAATGTGTCATTAAGAGCTCCAGCAGCTGTGATTAATAAATCTGTTCAAAATTCTACAACCTCATCAACTTTGATGAAGCAGGTAACTGTAAAACCAGTTGCTAAAACTTCGCTTGGAGGGCTGAGTAGCAAACAAACTGTAATTAAGGAAGTACAGCAAAAGGTAATTTAATATGTTTTATTTAGTGACATTGATTTTAACTATAATATATCTTTTCTACAAGGTTCAAACAAGTTCTATCACCCCTGCAGCCCAGGTTGTAAGGAATAATGCTCCAATTGCTTCTCAATCCGCACATAAAATTTTGACAAATGGGGGACAAATCGTTCAACCAAGTTCGACGACAATAAAAACTTCAAATCTTCAGCCACTGATTGTTCAACCAGGGCAAAAACTTCTCGTTGGTCAAAATGCCCATGGTCAAAAAGTTTTAATATCTCCATCTTCTCAACATACTCCACAACAAACTCCTGTTCAAAGTTCGCAAACCTTACCGCAAACGCAACATCAAATTTTGCTTAGTTCTCAGCCCACTCAAAAAGTTATTCAACAGATTGTAAATACTAGCAATGTTCAACAACAAATTATGGTCGGAGGACAAAGAATCATTCTCAGTCCGGGCCAAACAATTGTAACTCAAAGATCAGTTCCGCAGACGCCCCAAGTGCAAGTTTTGCAGCAGCAAATAATACAACCAGCACAACACCAACAACAGATTGTAGTACACGCACAACCTCATGTCGAAACGCGAGCTACGGTTCCAAAATTAAAAGTTCAGAATCAGGTTCAAAATCAACAAATACAACAGACTGCTACCGAAAATGTTTCCCAACCAACTCAGCAACAACTTGTGGTTCAAAATTCAGCATTAGCTCAGCAGTTAGCGCAAGGAAAACTACAAGTTGCAACTGTAAATGGGCAACAAGTTATAATTAAACCGTTGGGAAATAATCAAGCACAGATTGTCGCGCATATTAAAACTCAAAGTGACGGAAACGCTCACATTGTTACAAATGTTAACTTTCCCGATAATCCAAAAGAAACACAAACGTTAATGAAAAGCCCTAAAAATGTGCATATGCAAAAAAATACCTTACAACTAAATGAAAATGTTTCAAAAGAACTAAAGTTGTCTACTGAAGAAAACCGTACATATACAACTCAGGAAGATATTCAGCCTGAAACGTCTTTGGCTACGATTGAACAAAACCTGTTGCATGGTCAGCCGCCCGGAACAGTTATTAAATGTGTTACCGCCCAGGTTATACAAACTGAACAAGGACCTAGAATAGTCTTGCAAGGTTTGGTAGGTAATGATTTTACCCAACAACAGCTAGCATTAGTACAACAACAAGTAAAACAACAGCTGTTAAAAGGTAAGTTCACTATTCTTAAAAGAGGTAAATAAAGTGAAGTATTTTTATTCCATGCCGCCATTTTTTTAAACAGCTAAATTCCACAGAATTGCTTTGATTTTCGGTCAAATTGCTATAAATGACTCATATTTTAAGCTCCAAATGAGTTCTTAATTATTTTATAATTATAATAATACAAAATGTTTATTTTTACTGATAACTTTCAAACGGTGCTGTCACTTTAGGTATTTATATCTAGTATTGTTTGGCATACTATGAATAGACTTACAACAAACGTATCATTCTAACTTATTTTAACTCTTTAATTCACAAAAGCAAAGCAGATTGAGTGATTTTTTGATCCTCGTAATCGAGCTAGCTAGTCGTAGTGTGGATACATTTTGTACCACGTACACTCTACATGACACAGACCCAACGCTTTACCGTAATGTGCGTACAGAAGAAATTGTAGTCGGCACGAGTGAAAATATGACGGAGGTAACGATTTAGCGCGCCTATCCTCCCTTCTTCATTTACTATGTAGATAATCTTGCGAAAAAATCTCGGCCTACACTCGGATAAGATCTACCTGGAGCAGGAATGTGGCCTGCTATAAAAGTTTGCGAATTAGAAAGTTATTTTAATCGAAAAATCCAAGTTGGTGGCAACGTCGACTATTGTTTTTTATAAATGAGGGCGGAGCACGGTCACAAGAAACTTTTTTAAAATACTGATAACATCGATCCGAATTGGAACACCGGATTTGGAACTAATAACTTTGGAGTTTCGACCTTTATCGTGAAATGGATCAGTGAATTAGCTAACTAGTTTGTGCGATTTGACGCCACTCGATTATTTACTTCTTTTAGGTCTATGTTGGGAATGCATTCTGTGCTGCATGCATGAGCCTGAAATTTTATAAATTATAGGGCAATATTAGACTAACAAAATCTTAGAAAACATTCGTGAAAAACACCCGATGAATTAAAAAATATCCTAATACTTTTTTCATGCAGATAGATGCAGATACACTGCCTGCAATTTTACATAATTTTGACTCTTGTTTGCGTAAGTTTTGTTTTGTTCTCGTATGATTATTTATTGTTACAGTTAGCGGTTCTTATGTTTATATCTTGTTTGATATGTGTATTAGTCCGTCACCTGTAGCGTATTTGTCGTTCGTTTGGCTCTCCGTTCTCATAAATTTTAAAATGCTCTTAACTGCGGCAAGTGTAATTGTATGTCTTTAATAAATACCTTGTCCACTGTAAAGTTCTTTAAAGTATTCGTTTCTCCCATTTTAGATTCCCATCGTCTGGTTCCAGGAGTTTGTGAATAACTTTGTTTGTGTGAATTTTCTTTATAATCCCTGTTACCATATATTACACAGTTATTACTGAGTTTACTTTGTTTTGTATCGGGTGTTATTCTCCTTTAAGTTTTTCCTTAAAATAATAATAAACACTAAAAATGTTAGTTTCACGGTGTCAATCCTCAAATTCCAGTAATTGCGTATCCCATTAAGAAACAATCGAAAAATGTCAAAGTCCACAACTTTGTAGACCAATTTTCAGTTCTCGAAATTTACTCAAATTGTTTTCTTTATAGCTGAAATAAAACAAATTAAAAAGGCAGATGGTAATTTTTATAATTTGTTTACACATATACGGGTGTGGTCCGGCTTAGGATACAGGTATTTTGGCAACTGATTCATTGGTTCATGCTATGAAAAAAAAAAAAACGTATGCGAGGGGGATATGTATACATCACCCACTGTTTTTTTAAAAAGTTTTTGTGTAAAACTGTAAAATTTAAACAAAAATCAATTGCAAGTAACAAAAAATAATCATATAAATATGTACTTGACAAGTCCGGAAAAGCTAAACGTCAAATTTAAGTCAACGAAAAAGAGCCGACGTGTATAAGTCTAGACTCAAAACTCGTAATGTAAATCCAGACATTACAGGTTCACTGTATCAAGATTTTTTTTGTATATATTTAGAATAGCCTGTATAAAATATTGTGTGTTCACTATATTGGATTGTTCACTATATCGAGGGTTCATTGTAATCATGTTTAAGTTTTTTGTGTTTTTGGAAGAGTGAGAAGGTGGTATTGATATTTTTGGTGAGGAAAAGAGCTCTTCTATGTTATTTGTGTTTGTGTAAGAGTGAGATGGTGGTGTTAGTTTTCGTTGTGAGATGAGAAGTTGTTTCATGTTATTTTTGGAGTGTGTTGGTAAGTTTTGGCTGTTTTATCAGTAGATATATTTTTGGTATATACTTAAGGGACTTACTATTTTTGCATATGATTTGTATATGGAATTTGTTTGTAAGTGAAGAGAGAATTTTTGTTTTTTAGGTTTCGGCTCGGGTGGCGGATCTTTTTCTCACCGAATAGTAGGCTTTAGTTGTAAATAGGTTATGCTCAGTTTTGGGAAGGTAAATGATTTTCGTAAGTATGAAAAAAATATAGAATTGTTTAAGAAAAAGTATTCGTATATAAGATCGCGACTATACAGGCTAGACCTCGATGCTTACGGTTTGAAAGTCAGATGTAGACTGATAGCACAATATCAATATCACTTGCCTTAGGATTTACCAAAAAGTTTTGCTTATAACACGAGTGACCTCCACTACCATCAGAACCCCATTTTCACGAACATAACACATGGGCTGAAAAGTCAGTGCCGTTTTATAGTAAAACACAAAATTTTTGCAAAATTCAGCTTTATTTATCAATATAGTTGCCTTCGAGGGCTCCAACAACTGGAGCGCTGTTGATAGTCTGCCCCTTTTGGAGATAGTCGATGAAAATTATTCCATGTGTATCCCAAAATACGGATGCCATAACCTTGCCAGCCGACTGTTGAGTTTTTGGTCGTTTTGGACCAGGTTCGTCGCCTGCTCACCACTCAGCTGACTGCCGACTTGACTCTGGTGTGGAGTGATGGATCCAACTGTCATCCATTGTCACATACCGACGCAAAAATTCGGCTTTATTGCGGTTGAAGAGCTTTAAACACTCCTCTGAATCATAAACACGTTGTTGTTTTTGGTCGACTGTAAGCAAACACGGAACCCACTTTGAACAGAGCTTTCGCATGTCCAAATATTCGTTTATGATATATCCAACACGCTCTTTTGATGTTTTCAGAGCCTCAGCTATCTCGATCAACTTCACCGGGTAATACCTATCAAGCCATTTCTTTGCATCGGCTGCATTTTTTCCATCAAAAAGCAATGATAAATCAACACACGAAATTGCTTTGAATCCATTTTTTTCACAATAACAAAAGTTGTTTCACTCATAACGCTATATCTCGAGAAATAATCGTCCGACAGCTGTCAAATTTATACATGTATCTTTTGAAGGTTTATACTTACTGAAAATGGTATGGATTTAATTCAAGTGGTGCCCTCTCTTCGAAACGGCACTGACTTTTCAGCCCATGTATTACAGGCTGAATGTATCACCGTTTTCAAACTGGTTCTCAAAAGTTTCAAGGTTTGCAGCAGACAAACGTTGTAGTGTCAAGTATAACTTCAAGTTTACCTTCACATAAGGTTTCGGTTAAAGTCAAAAAATTTGTTGTTGGATAATACTTTTGTTTAACTTTTAAAACAATATTGAAGGCTGGGTAAATATTATCATTTCTTTCTTTTGCACTTTTTTTTGCGCTTTTTTTTTTTTTTTTTTTTGAAGTTGTTTATGTTTTGTCAGTTTTAAATCGGTTATAGGGCTAGGGCTTTTTCATGTGTATTTTACTTGATCATTTGACAACCCTTTTTACGACTTCGGCCTTAGAACCCTTTTCTTCTATTCTATTGTTTCGAATTTTCTGTTTTTTAACTGTTTCTACATTCTTGGAATTCTTTTTCCAGTCTTCCTTGTTTAGAAGTTATTGGCACATGAATTTCAGGCAATGAAATAAGGAACTCTTTTTGATGTCAAAACTCTTCAGCTTTTAAAAATCGTACTGGTAACATTTTTTTTTTTTTTTTTTTTTTTTTTTTTTTTTTTTTTTTTTTTTTTTTTCTTTATACTTTTTGAAGAGGGTGTGATACAGATGTTTAACTGTATTCGAGGAATTTTTTATGAGTAACTTCATCAAAGACGGTTATTGAGTTTTTTGACATTACGTTCTACAAAATAGCACTTACACAAACCGTTACAGATGACTGTAGGACAAAAAAAAAGAATATTGCGATGAGTTTATTTTATTTTAAAGGTAATAATCCTATATTCAAATGAAAAAAGTTTCACGATGTCACTTTATCACACTTTCTTGTTATGAACCAAGAAATAAAAAAAAAAAAAGCTAGCTAGCTAGCCACTACAAAAAAATTCAATACCACGTTTAGTTCATAGTGACATACTCTGAAGTATTTGCAACAAATAATTATCTCACTTTTATTTCACTATAACACTTTATATAAACGCCTGTTTAAGAGCTAAGCTCATATGTTTGTGAGCAAAGCTTTGTGCATTGCATTGAGATGCATCGCTTTCCCTCACATTTTTTGTTTTCAAATCGAGTTACATTAGCTTCTGCTAATGTTTCTGTATTAAAATAAAAATTCGAAACATAGATTAATTCCAATCGGTTTTACACTCTAATTTAGTTTAAAATTAAACCTCAGTATAATTGTGCTCAAGATAACTTCTAAGTTGTAGTATATACAAAATATATTAAATATATATATATACAAAATCTGATAAATGTTCCCGCAGTAAAGTTTCTGATTCCTGAATTTTATTTTCCTTTTGTTTTGCTTAATCTTTTCTTCAATATTTATCAATGTTACTAAGAATTGAATTGAGCTTGATGAGAATTGATGGTTGAGCTTATAAAATAAATTGTACGAGGTGTGTTCAAAAAGTAAGGTGACAATATTAACGTAGTCCACTGCAAAGTAATTCTCAGATATAACACACTTGTGCCAAGGCTTTTTTCAATCCTCGAAGCACTTTTTGGTATAACCTTAAGCTTTTCCAGCGATTAGGTCTTGACTCTCCTGGGTGCTTCCATTGGGACGATTGAGCTTTGGTTTCACACAACGTCACAACCATATACCCATGATTCGTCACCAGTTATGACCTTTTTGAGCAAATCAAGTTCTTTATTGACGAGTTCCTGAGCAATGCTCATTCTTCTGATCAGAATTAGGAAGTTTCGGAACAAACATATGAAACTATAGTTTCATATTTGTTCACCGACTGCTTTCGTTGCAATAACATCGTTTGTCTGCCTGAGTTCTCGGTCACTTTCCTCTATTGCCATCTGCTAATCGCCCTGCCATTTTCCCCTCTTTTTTCTTTTCTTCGTCTTACCTCTCACGGTCAGTGAAGTAAACAAAAACCGGTATACAGTGACAAACAAGTGGATGTTCCATGGTGTTACGTTTATCTTACCTCATTAGAGTGGCAAAACAAATATGACATTTGACATCATTATATCCACTGAACTGAAATGACGTTTCAAAATAATGCAGGCTTTCTACGTGCCGGAGCCACTTGAAAAGCAGAGAATTTCCGATTTCACCAACGCAAACAACGTGATGGAGAGACAAAACCTCACTTCAAAAGCTGAGCACAACGTGCAAATTTGACCAATAATTCGAAATCAATTCGTGTTCAGACTTTCAAGCAAACGCATACAATCTCGACTTTTGGAGACGAAAGAGTAAACCTTGGAAAAAGCTGTCGAAGTAGCAACCAGCATCGAACTCTCGGAACGAAAAGCAAAGCAATTGCATGGGGATCTACGCTCGTCTGTAAGCACCATAAACAAAATTACAATAACAAAACATTTACACATCGACAGAATTCTCCGAAAAATACCAAAGCTAATAAACATTGTAATTCTTTTACCTTTCGAAATAAAACTAACTCAAATATTTGTTTCAGATGTGGTGATACAAACCATTTAGCCAATTCCTTAGCCAAGGCCTTTTTTTTTTATAAATTTTGTTATCGGCCGGGACATCTACAAACCATCTGTTAAAAGAGAAATAATAGTACAGCATCCGCTAATGCGATACAGGTTGAGAAGTTGATGAAATCTTGGCGGTGGACTCTAACTGTAAAGGGCGGAACAAATTCATGGTCACTTTTGTAATTGAAAACAAACACGTAATGATGGAGATCGATAGTGGTGCTGCGGTTTCTATCATGGGTAAGCCTCAATTCGATTCTTTGTTTCAAGTGCCTCTATTCTGCCAATCTGTTAATATCATATTGTAAGACGAAACTCGATTTTCTATGGTGTGCCAAAATGTGCGTTAAGCATAATCAAAAAGAATTTCGCTTAGATATTTATGTAACAAATTCCAATAGCCAAGCATTATTGGGTAGAAAATGGATTCAACCATAAGGTATGAAACCCGTTACTGAAATCCCAGTAGAGATTCACAGTTTACGTAAATCAAATGATTCGTTGTGCCGTGCAGATACATCTAAATTACCTTCGGAAATTGTATCATTGATTCCACAGTACAGTGAAATATTTTAAACAAGCATTGTTGATTTCTGGGATACAAGCTAGATTACATTTGAGACGAAATACAAAACAAGTCTTTTTCAAGGCTTGGACGGCACCGTTTGCTATTTTACCTAAACTAGAAAGTGAGCTAGACGATTTCTAATTTTCTTTTAGAGAAAACTAACCGCTCAAAATGGGCCATGCGTATTGTTCCGTAGTCAAAGCTTCTTTTAAGATTTGTGGAAGTTTTAACTTAACTGTTAATCCAAATTTGGTTATTGATGAATATCTTTTGCCAACTATAGAAAAATTGAGCAACAATGACCGGGGGAGAAAAGTTTTCCAAAATTGATTTAAAATTAGGCATATTGGCATGGTTGACTCACTGGCTGTCACGCCAGTGTCGGCGGGCAATGGCCAACCTCCGAAAGTCAAATTCTGCCCATTAAAAAACTTCTAAGGAGAGACGTTGCTAACCGGCAAAACACAAATAAGTGCGAAAAGGTAGGCCTTGACCCACACCGGGCTGTCGCGCCAAGTATTTATATATATATATAGGGTGACTGACTCGAACTGCAACTGCCAAAGCAAAAAATGTTGGAAAATACATCAATTTTCAAATTGTATCAGTAGTTTTCAATACTTTGGCGCGAATAATGGTCTTGAGACGGCCGAAGAAAGCATCGCACGCTGCACGCAAGTGGCTCTGCGATATTTTGGCCCATTCCCGGCGAAGTGCTTGTTTGAGGTAGTCCAGACTTTGGTATTTTTTAGTGCCAACCTTCGCCTTCAAAATACCCCAGACAGAGGAATGCAATGGATTTGCATCCGGAGAATTTGCAATCCATTGTGTCAAAGAAATGAAGTGTGGAACATTGTTTTTTAACCAATCTTGGTTGACGCGCGCTTTGTGAGACGGTGCCGATTTTTGTTGAAATGTCCACGGTCTCCGACCGAAATGATTGCCCAAGGCTTCAAAACTGCCTCTAAGACAGTTTCACGGTATACGATCGCATTAATTTTGACGCCACGGTCCAAAAAATCGAGCAGAGAACGACCATCGGCGGTTATGGCGGCCCAAACCATCACCGTGTAAATTTTCGAAGGACCTCTCTGGCAAGTAAACTCGGTCATTTTGTTTGTTGACATATTGCTCTATAACAAATGGCGACTCATCGGAAAAAAACAAATTCGGCAACTCACCACTTTCGTGCAAGGGTAGCAAGTCCTTCCCTCTTTCGACTCTAACTTTTTTCTGTTGCGGTGTAAGATCGTGTGCTTTTTGGAACTTCAATGGCTTGAGCCCAAACTCATTTTTCAGTATGTGTTGCATCCGTTCCAACGATATGTTGAGCTCACGAGCGTTTTTTCTTCCACTTCGACGCGGATTTCGCTCAATTCGAGCCTTCACTTTCCGAACCATTTCTGCCGATGTTGCTGTTTTTTTATGACCACCTTTATGGCGTTTTGCAATGCTGCCATTATTACGGCAACAAGCTATGGTTCGAGACACAAATGATTTATACACGTTGAGGTGCTGGAGGGCTCTAACGATAGCTACTTGTGGTTTTCCAGCCAAATATAAAACAATCACACTATCACGTTTGAATTCCATCGCGGATAAAAATTTTTCAACACAATTGAGACGCAAATCGTTTAAAAGGCTTGTAATTTGAGCTCACAGTAATGAACGGTTTGAAAATTATAGCAGTCTGAAGTTGGTTTCAGTTCGAATCAGTCACCCTGTATTTATTTATGTATTTCCATTTAGAAGGACGACCAGAGGATAGAGAGTACCTTACACTAAAAACGCATAAGGGTTCATGAAAATGTAACAGATTAATATTTGGGCTCGCGTCTGAACCTGCGCGAAAAATGGAGACATTACTACGAAGTATTCCTGGCATTAGCGTGTTCTTTGACGATATTCGTATAACTGCGCCGCACACACCTACACATTTAAAAAGATTACAATCCATTTTTAAAATTTTTAAGCAGCACAATTTACATATGAATTTGAACAAAAGTATATACACATATAATTTCTAAACAGAGCATACAGAAATCACAAAAGAAAGCAGATGCCATACAGAGGCCTAGGATACCGAGAGATAGAACTGAAGTACGTGCTTTCATTGGCCTCGTTAATTACTATATAAGGTTTCTAAAAGATGTAAGCACAATATTAAAGCCTTTATATGAACTGTATGAACTTTATATGAACAATAAAAGGATGCGACGTTCCATTGGTCGAAGAGGTGTCAATATTCATTTGATTTGGTTAAGCAGGAGATACAACTCGATCGCATTTTTGCCCATTTTGATCCAAAACTGCCATTAGTTCTAGCAACGGATGCCTTTCACCATATGGCGTGAGTACCGTGTTATCACACGCTTACCCAGATGGAACGAAGCGTCCAATACAATTTGCTTTACAATTCTTTTCATCTACTCAGTAAAAGTACTCGCAAATTGATAACGAAGCTTACGCTTTTAGTTTTAGTGTATTATGGTAAGAACAATAGACAACTAAATCTCACAAAATTTCTAATTCGCTATCGCATAACTCCACATTCAGTTACTAACCAGTCCTTTTCTGAATTAATATTTGGTCGAGTTATAAGATCACGTTTAAGTTGTGTTCTTCCGAAACCAACTGTCGAAAACTTTATTAATAACAGTTCTATGAACCCCAAGAGAATTTTCCTCGTAGGGACGAGGGTTTCAGCTAGAGATTATAAGAAAAACAAACGAAAATTCGGTAGAATAATACGTGGGCTGAAAAGTCCGTGTCGTTTGTAAGAGAGGGCCAAGTATACTATTTTCAGTTAGTACCAACCTTCAAAAGATACGTGTATAAATTTGACAGCTGTCGGACGATTAGTTCTCGAGATATAGCGTTCTGAGTGAAGCAACTTTTGTTATTGTGGAAAAAATGGATTCAGAGCAATTTTGTGTGTTGATTTATCATTGCTTTTTGATGGGAAAAAATGCAGCCGATGCAAAGAAATGGCTTAATAAGTGTTACCCGGACTCTGCACCAGCCGAACGAACCATTTGCAAGTTAATTGAAAAATTAAAAAGTGGTCATACAAGCACCAAAGATGATGCATGCAGTGGACGTCCAAAAGAGGCTGTTTCAGATGAAAACATAAAAAAAGTCCACAAAATGATTACGAATGACCGTAACGTGAAGTTGATCGAGCTAGCTGAGACTTTGAAGATATAAAAAAAGAGCGTGTTGGATATATCATACACGAATATTTGGACATGCGAAAGCTCTGATCAAAATGGGTGCCGCGTTTGCTCACAGTCGACCAAAAACAACAACGTGTTTATGATTCAGAGGAGTGTTTAAAGCTCTTCAACCGCAATAAAGCCGAATTTTTGCGTCGGTATGTGAAAATGGATGAAACTTGGCTCCATCACTTCACACCAGAGTCAAGTCGGCAGTTAGCTGAGTGGCGAGCAGGCGACGAACCTGGTCCAAAACGACCAAAAACTCAACAGTCGGCTGGCAAGGTTATGGCATCCGTATTTTGGGATACACATGGAATAATTTTCATCGACTATCTCCAAAATAGGCAGACTATCAACAGCGACTATTACATTACATTGCGTTGGAGCGTTTGAAGGACGAAATCGCAGAAAAACGGCGGCATTTGAAGAAAAAGAAAGTGCTGTTTCATCAAGACAATGCACCGTGTCACAAGTCGATGAAAACGATGGCAAATTGAATGATGAAAATGATGGCAAAATCGAATGAATTCGGCTACGAATTGCTCCCCCACCCACCGTATTCTACAGATTTGGACCCCAGCGACTATTTCCTGGTCGCAGACCTCAAAAGAATGCTCGCCGGAAAGAGATTTAAGACCGATGAAGAAGTAATCGCCGAAACAGAGACCTATTTTGAGGCTAAACCGTACAAAACTGGTATCGAAAGATTGAAAAATCGTTTCAATCAGTGTATCGCCCTCGAAGGAAACTATATTGATAAATAAAGTTGAATTTTGCAAAAATTTTGTGTTTTACTATAAAACGGCACTGACTTTTCAGCCTATGTGTTAAAAGAACATATAAGAGAAATTGGCAAAAATACTAGCTTACTGGAAATCGCAAACCCACTACACGAAAGCCCATCGGATAGATCAACGAATATATTAAACAAGACCGTGGGTGATTTGGATAAACCTGTAGATGTCCTAGAAAGATCTGCACAAATGGAGTCAGGAACGAGTCCTCCGCCAACTTCATCAGGCTCAACGACTCAACCTACGACGGACACAGAAATTGCAGATGCCCCAGTTGAGAAGGCTCCGGTAAAGAACGATCCCCTAATTTTACGCAGGTCAAATAGAGTAAGGAAACACGTTGAGAAATTAAATTATAAATGAAATATTAAAAGAATACACTGTGGAAGGAAGGAGGTGTTACGTTTATCTTACGTCATTACAGTGGGTAAGAAAATATTATGATATTTGGCACCATTATTTCCACTGAACTGAAATGACATTTTTCGCGCACACTTCGCTCTTACCGCCAGTCGAGTTCCTTTCATCATTCTTTTGTCTTTCCGCGATCAAATGTACAATAAGTTAGGGAATCGATAAAGTAAATTTGTGTAAATCAGAGCACCACATTTTGGTTCTCACAAAATCCCAAAAAAAATGTAGACCTATTCCTTAAGCAAAAAACTCTATTCAACCTTTGCCCGATCTCCGTTACTCTTCACTCTTACTCTTCAAAAGGTACAGTCTATTAACGTGGATGAAACGGAAATTATTCAAGAGATGAAACCTCAAGGTGTGACAAGATGTTTTTAAATCAAAAAAAAAAAAACTGTAGACAACAGCCAACGCGCCACCAGCCTCGCCCTCCTTACTTTTACCTTTTTCGTCCACCAACTTCAGTTAATATTGGCTAGTATAACGTCAGAGTCAAAAATACTTCCCAATTCCCATGAGATGGAAAAACTGCCAGTTGCTGGGCCACAATACCAAAAGATTAACAGGAACCCTTCACGTGGGAACTGAAATCCCCCCCCCCCTCCACACACATTTACGAAAAATTAACTTGTGTTTTATGTGCCAACTGTCAAGAAGAGCACCCATCTTAAACATGTAAGCAATACTTACAAGCTAAGGAAGTCTTAAAAATCAAAATCATTAAAAGTGCAGCATGGCTGAAGCAAAACAAATATTCCGGGAACAAAACCCAACTCACAACTTTTCCAATGCTTTCTGCACAGTTGCTAAAAGAGCAATTCAAACAGAATTACCTACAATCAACTCGCAAGGCAAATTCTCCGGCACAAGCAACAACCTTACACCAAAAACTTCTCCACCCCACCAGTTACCCAAAACCCTTATCAAAAACAATCAATACTTTTTAAATCCAAACGATGATGAAAACATGTCATAATAATTCTCAAACGGAATATCCCGTCTCTGCTGTTCGTTCGACCTCTCTACAAAGCTCGGGCAACTCAGCAACTGTGCCACAGATTCCTTACAATCACCCTCAAAACTCATCCAACACGTACCTTCTACAACATAAATCATATTATAATGTAGAAGGTCTTCCCCCAAGAAACAAATCAACATTTAAGGTTCTCCAAGGGAACCTCAGAGGTTATTTTAATAATTACAATGAGTTGCAATTACTTATTAATGACTTCTATCATTTCCTTACAGGAAACAGTAGGCACCTGCCTTCTTATTTACAAAACAATTTCACAAAATCCTCTTAATATCCACTCCAATATATCCGCAATAGCAGTCACAATATTCCTAAAAATAAAAGTAAACATAATCTTTGTATACATCCCATCGGGTCAACAATTCACGTGCAACGACCTCGAAAATATGCTGCATGGTATAGGGTTTTCCAATAGGGACTTGACAACTGAATTTAATTTTTAAAAGCACTCTTTCACTAATCATCAAACTGTCACTGTCAATTTATTCAGTAAACTCAACATTTTCATCATGGTAAAGTACACTAACGAACAACGTCTGGAAATTATAAAAATTTTCTACAGATATTCGGAGTCGGTGACTGCAACTTTAAGAGCGTTAACTCCAATTTTCGGTCGTAATTCTCGCCCTAGTAGACAGGCAATAACAAGTTTAGTTCAAAAATTCGAGTCTACATATTCGTGTGTGATGTTGCCATGTCAGTGAGACAACGGTTTGGTCGAAGTGTCAAAAATATCGCTGCCGTTCAGACGTCCACGGTCACTCAATTCCACGGCGTTCTCAAGAAATGGGCATGGCTCAGACCACATTATGGCGTATTTTGCGTAAGGATCTTGGTTTACACCCATACAAGATCAAGCTGACTCAAGAATTGAAGCCGATGGACCATTTGAAGCGACGTACGTTCTCTGATTGGGTTCTGGAGAAGATGCGCCAAGATGATGAATTCCATTGCAGAATCATCTTCAGTGACGAAGCTCATTTTTGGCTCAATGGGTTCGTCAATAAGCAAAATTTGCGTTATTGGTCAGTTGAAGACCCACATGTGCTTCATGAATCACCACTTCATCCACAAAAAATAACTGTTAGTGCGGTTTGCATGCCGGCGGCGTTATTCGGCCATATTTTTTTGTCGACGATAACGATCACCGATTATTTTTGGCCCGAATTGGAAGATATGGACTTGGACGACATGTGGTTTCAACAGGATGGTGCCACAAGCCACACAGCATACGCTATAATCAATTTATTGCAGAGTAAGTATGGTGAGTGTGTTATCTCAAGACATGGGCCAGTCGATTGGCCGCCTCGTTCGTGCGATTTAACGCCGCTTGACTATTTTCTGTGGGGCTACGTTAAGTAAGCTCAAAGCCGACATTGAACGCGAAATAGCGGCCGTTTCGGCCGAAATATGTGGCCGAGTCGTTTAAAATTTGGTCCAAGGAATAGACCGCTGCAAACGTACCCACGGTGGCCATATGAACGAAGTCGAGTTCCATTCATAAATATTTTGATTGTACTTCATGCCAATAATAAAGCTTTTAAATTTCTCAAATGGTTTGCCTTTTGTTTAAAAAAAAGTTGTCAAGTTTTTATTAGAAAACCCTATATAAGCACATCAATCACTCTAATGGTGGACTTCAATGCCTGGAGCCCCATATGATACTGAAATAGATATAATAGAAATAGAAAGCTGTTTGAGATCTGCAAATGGGACAGGCACAGGATTTGATTATATATCATAAGCAATGATAAAAAATGCCCCTTCGGCGCTAAAGACAAGTTTGTTGCCCCTATATAACCACATTTTCCTCGAAGGTAACATTCCACAAATATGGAAAGTCGCAAGCATTACCCCTTACTAAAATCAAAGAAAGACCACTCCACCATACAGGGATATCGCCACCATAATTACTAAACGACTTTTCTGGTTCCTTGAAAAAAGAAAACTTATTTACCAAAATACAAGTAACCTTTAAAAAAGGAAGAAGCACTATTGTTACACTTCTGCAACTAGACGAATTTATTTCCTCGACCCTCTCTGAAAAAAACCACGTAACAATTCTCAGCGAAAGCATTCGACCGTATTGGTGTTAATGTTATCTTAAAACAACTTGTGGTATGGAAGGTTGGGTCAAAAATTCTCAATTGTATAAGATCTTTTCTCACCTATAGACGTTTCCGTATTAAGACCACCGTACATCAACTACAAAACGGTATCTCACAAGGAATATATAATTGATTATTTCCTAGCAATTTAACTGATGCAAAAATCCAGTGTGGAAATTGCAAAGTGTATTATCATTTGGCTTGTGTTAATTTGCAACCTAGTGATAGTGCCTATTATAAGAGGAACAATGCTTCCTACAGTTGTGCCCTTTGTACCAAACGGAGAAGAAATTCTCTCCACTCTCCCCCTCATGTACAAGATAGTGTCAGACTCTAGTGGTTCCAACAACAGCACAGCAAGTATGCAAAAACTACAGCTCCTTCTAACAACTTAATGGCTGTTAAAGAGAAAATTGACTCTACCGCTGCTATTAAAGAGAAAATTGACTACCGCCGTCATCACTCTGGAAGTATTGTGTATGAAATAGTTTCGCTAAAGGAAATGAATGGAAAAGCTATGTCGATGATAAACTTGCTGCAAAACGAAAACAAGTCTTTGAAAAACGAAGTGAGATATTTAAATCATGCTATCAACAGGCTGCAACAAAAATCTCTGGATAAATGTGTTGATATTGTTGGCATCCCCAATGTGGACAAAAATAATGCATTACTTTCTGCTATCAAAGTTATGAATGAGGGTCTAGAAGTGAGTGTAAATGCTGATGACGTTGAGAGTTGCTACGTCAAAGCAATACAAAGTAATAAGTCTGCAAAGAACTACAATAATAATGGTCAACCCGTTTTTTCTTCGCCGGCGGAGAGGTCATTGAACATTGTGTGCATCAAGTTTGGATCAGCTGAGCGCAAGCAAAGTATCGTAAACAACAAACGAAAGAGGCTACTGACATCCAGCTTATTGGGTGAACAACATGGAAGTCATACAATCCACATTAATGAGTCTATAACAAAATACAAAAAAATTGTATTATTCTGGTTGATATAAAATATCGACATCCTATGTGATTCTGTAATTGTAGAAAGATATCAAGCCTTACTGTCAGATTATAGTTTTGAGTCTTGCATAAATGAGCCAACTAGAATTACTGATCTCTCAAACTTGAATTGATCATATTTATGCAAGACTCAGCCGCAATGCGAATTTATCTTTGATTAGTACTATTTCTGATTTCAGAATCTCCGATCACTGTATGACATGTATCTCCTTTAAATCTGGACGTACTCATACTCGACCTAGCAATAACTGGTTTAGTTATAGTCTAATCTCAAGTGACTAAAGCCATGGATGTTAAACTACTTATTTAAAAAAAAAAAAAATCAAATCAAAAACAAACTCCGTTTAAAATATAAGATACGTCCTAATGACATACATGAAGCTTGCGCAAAAATTTCCAATGATGGTAAAATCGAAACTCCTTTATGTAAAGAAAAGTACTATTTCAATAAATTCCATAATAGAAATTTGAAACAGGAATGGGTTTTGATAAATCAGCCCTCTGTTTTTTTCAAAAAAAAAAAAAAAATTTGAGAAAGTAGTAAAAAGTAGAATTATGGCTTTAAAGCGGGGAAATCAACGGGGACGCGCTCTTAAATTTTAATCTAGTTTATAATAGTTTGGAAGGGAAAAAAAAAGACCGCTCCGCTATTTATAGACATTACCAAGGCATTTGACACTGTGAACCATGAGCTCTTACTAATGAAGTTAGAAAGGGCAGGCTTTAGAGGGTTTATGCTGAATTGAATCCTATCTCAAGGATAGGAGGCAAATAGTTAAAATAGGAGACTATTTTAGTGAATGCCTTGATATTCAGGTTGGTGTCCCACAGGGATCTGTTCTTGACCCCATCTTATTCCTATATTCTATATTTAGTCAAAATTTGAAGGGCACACAAACTGGTTTTGCAGACGATTTAGCTTGTGAGGGGTGAGGTTTTTTTGACAGATCACACATGACTCCTATCAAACTGCTTTGTCATTTTTGTTCAGTTTCGTTTGGCAAGGCATCATGGAAAGACTCACACCACAAATATAACTGTATAACGACAATCAGCGTTCTGTGAGAAATGTTTTTCGTGCGATTCGAGGAACTTACGGTGCGCATAAACGACCTACTGAAACCACTATTGCCAATACCATTCGCAAATTTGAGTCCCAGTTTACATTAGTGGATGATACTCGACCGGTTAGACCACATCCAACACGTAGTGAAGAGACTATAGCAGAGAGTGTACGCAAAGACCATGACGAATCGATTTGTCGTCGTTCTCAGCAGCTTGGCTTGGCGTGTTCGACAACTTGGCGTATTTTACGTGAGGATCTCGGCCTAAAAACATACAAAATTAAACTTGTGCAAGAATTGAAGCCAGGCGACTTGAATTTGCGTCATACTACCTTGATCAAAAAAAAAAAAAAATAATAATAATAATAATAATTAAAACTACCGTGTGCCGAGCCATTGTTTCGATTTGAGTTTTTTCTTTTTTTTGATAATTTGATACATCTGTTGACATTCACTCTAAATCTTAGTGTCATAGCTTAATATTTGCAAAAGTTACGTAGCCAAGACCGAAAAAAAAACGTCGTTTTCAGTCAAAAAAAAAAGGCAATGTTCACGGTTTTCATGGATTACAACGGTGTAGTGCATCATGAATTTTTGTTAGAAGGCCAGACAGTAAACAAAGAGTATAATATTATATTGAAGAAATTCGCCGAAAGAGACCAGAATTGTGGCAGAAAACTCGGATTTTGCACCATGATAACGTACCGTCGCACAGTGCCATCATCATTCGTAATTTTTTGACGAAAAATGCAACAAATACCATCCAACAGCCACCTGATTTGGCTCCCTGTGAATTCTTTCTGTTCAATCAAGTTTAAAAAAAAAAAAAAAAAAAAAAAAAAAAAAAAAAAAAAAAAACAGGGACGCTTTGAAAGCCAACATTATTCGTGTTATATGCGAGATACAAGTCGTTAGACCTTCCGAGTGGATAACCTCAGACGTAGTCGTGGCCAACATTTACATGATATCATTTTCAAAAAGTACCATAAATGCCATAAACTGTATGTTCACTTTCAAATTTATGTGTTTTATTTTACATTGTAAATCAAACCTCACGATGAATCACCCTTTACAAGTATGTATTTATTTGTTTATATTTGTATTTATTTGTTTATATTTGTATTTGTTTGTATTTATTTGTTTATAAGTTTGTAGACTATTGTAATGTTTTTTTTTATTATTTATTGTTATATTTTTAACTTGCATATACGAATGAAAGGTTAAATTGTGATTGTGTTTTTAGCGCTCTATGTTAATATAAACACGTAAAAAATATTCACCAATACCTCGCTTTGCGTTGTTCAAAATTGCGTCGTGTTTTAAAAATGCTCTGTAACTTCAAAGTTTATGTTTTGGTTTGCGACGATGGCTTCGACTTGCGTCGATAACATGAAAATGTTTGTCCTATCGCGATTTATCAACGTAAATATAACGTATAAATGTGTGTCTGCATTCAAATCTAAAACAGTAAAATTGAAAGATGTCTGCTAATTACTAGTTGAAAGACCCTCAGTTTAAAAAATTATTATTATTATTATTATTTTTTTACATAAATTTTTTTTAGCTTATATAGTGGGACATGGAACCAATGAAAAAAAAAAAAAATATGTACATATTGTATGTTCGTACAAATGTATGTATACAAAATCGTGTTTCGGTTTACGTCGTTTGTATTTGTGTCGCATCTTTCCGGTCCTAATTAGTGACGCAAACCGGGGTATTGGTGTACTTAATACATACGCAAGATCCGAACTATATGGTGGATACATAAAAACTTCCTAACCAAGCTCAGTCAATTTGTTCCGGGTCATCAAAAACATGTGTGGCCTACCATTGTCATGATATAAGACAACTAATTTCCTGTAGGCCAATTCAGGTCTTTCTTAATACAATAGCTTCATTCAAACGGCCGAGTTGCGCACAGTAGAGGGTCGAATTGACCTTTTTGTCACTTTCTAGCAGCGCATAATAGACAATTTACTTCCAATCCCACCAAACACTCAACATAACCTTGTTTGCTGTCAATCCAAGCTTTGAAGTCGTTTGTGGTCGGTCACTGGCCTTTGACAATGATCGCTTGCGTTGGATATTCTCGTATTTAGTATGTGAACGTATGGTTCCATTTCCTTACGTTTCACTTATTATTCGTTTAGTTAAATTTCTTTGCGTTAATTCATGTGGCACCGAAACATCGAGCTTCTTTGAGTAGCCTGCTTATTTTGATTCCAAAGTCATACGGTTGATGTTTAGTGCCTCCGCTATCTATAGACAGCTTCCATGTCGGTCTTGCTCCATCAGTTGCAAAATTTCATCGACTTTTTCAATGACAGGACGACTAGTGCGAGGGGCATCTTTTATATCGAAATTTCCGGAACGAAATCCAACAAACCACTCCTCGGTCCGGCGTTCACCCACAGCTTTTTCACCGTAAACTGCACAAATTGTTCGGCATGTTTTTGCAGCGTTTTTCCCTTTTTATAGTAAAAAAAGCATCACATAACGTATTTCTTCAGATATTTAACTCATATTCAAATCAGTATAACTTTTAACACGAGCAACGAATTACAAAATTGTCTTCACAAAAAAAAAAAAATGTAGCCTGACATGTCACTTTTCAAACACGTGTTCGTTTGCCACAATCAAATTAGTTATTCCAGATAAATGGACACCAACTCCATCTAGTGACAAAAAACCGCGGAACCTTTTTATATGACTCGATATTTACTTAGCGGTCCCCTGACGCACCATGCTTAGATTAAAATTTTATTTCTTATATGAAACTTAAAGGGTCAATACATATTATTTTTTGCTTTTTAGAGGTCGGTTTTTTTTTTTTTTTTTTTTTTTTTTAATTTTTAATTTAATTTATTTTATTTTATGCTTTTTATACTTTATTTATTGCTAGGATAGACACGCTATTATCGACTTGATTGTATATATGTATATATATATATATATAGTTTGAATTAAAGCTAAGAACACTCAATCAAGTCACCTTTCAAAAAAAAAAAAAAAAAAAAAAAAAAAAAAAAAAAAAAAAAAAAAAAAAATCATCGAAATTGGTTCAGCCGGTTGGGGGCTACGTTGACAAAGACAGACACACAGAGATACACACGTTTAACTTAACTTATAAAACCCCTCTTTTTGCGTCGTGGGTAAATGAATAATTTTCATTATCCAGTGCATTGGACAACTGCGATGGTACACCCCATCCCCAAAAGGGTTAAGAGACTTCCAATCCGGTAAATCAGTATTCCAAAAATCAGTAAGGTTATCAATAGAGTCCTGATTTAGTGAAATGAGGACAATCATATAGTTCTGGTCTAAACTGGTTTCTCATTCCAATGGAACAAAGACAAAAACCATTGGTGGCCTGCCTGATTGACTTGAAAAAGGCCTTCGAAACTTTTTCGAGTTTAACAGGCTGGGTGGACATTAGTAAACCACTCCTGTGTATATTTTTTTCAATATGCTCACAGATAGACAGTTTATCGAGAACAGTTTATCGATAATATTCAACATTTACGCAAGTAATCGCGTACAGATCGTGTCCAAAGATCGAGGTCATCATCATATGTCACCATAACCATAATCATAAAAATTAAAAAACGAAGATACAGATCTTTGAATAAAGGTGAAATAAAAAGAATGTTCTGACGAATCTTCCGGGGATGGCCAAATAAAAAAACATCACCAGTTGAACGTTGGCAAAATTAATTATTATTTCCTATTATTAGTGAATGAGAAACTAAATTTGAATTATACACTATTGCCGAAATCGGATTATTTTGCTTCCTCGAGAACAACTTATGTTGAAATTGAGCACGAGCACAGTGGGAAGAAGACTCCAAGATGCAGAAATTCCGGGCAGAGTTGCAAGAAAAGTGCCCTCATGGCGAGCAAGTTATTCGCAAACAACTTGCTGCAAGCCACCGTCTTTTGACGTAATATTCACTAAGGTTGATTTGTTCTCCTCGGACTGTGAACGCAACCTTTGAAGACTAAAAAGAAAGGAATCTAATGATGACACCGTGTTTGTATTGGTTTGTCGAACTTGCGAAACTATGACATATTGAGGAAAACATGCCCCTTATTTGTAATCATTTAATGGCCAAGTCAATCTTCAGATCTTAATCCAATTGAGAACTTGTGTAATGAGCTGAAAAGGAATTGTGGGTAGCCATCTAAGAAGTATTGTTTCTATACTCGTACATTAGTTGAGCTTATACTTCAGGAGATTGAAAAACTCCTGGCAAATAATGGTGGATATTCTGAGTACTAATGTTACTACGAGTAAAGCAAAAAAAAATTTGTTTTTAAAAAAATGTTCGTTAATTTTCCTTAATAATGAAAATATTTTCAGTACAATTTAATTTTTTCCATTTATATATGTATGTATGTATATATATGTATATAAGAAATAGATATACCGATGAACTTTGGTTTTGAATGTTTACATACTACAATGGCTAAGTAATAAAGAGCCTGGCTTCGGAAACAATCGCGATATTTCAATGTACGTCAGGAAATTAACTTGAGTGTAAACTGATGAGCATTCGTAAAGAGATGAGTGTTATGGTTGAAGGTAATGAAGGAAATGCTAGAACGCGTGCTTCTCCGCAGACTCGGCAGAAGAGGGTGTAGGTGAGGATGGGATGTTTTACGTCACCTGCTGTATTCACCTGACCTTGCATCTTCGGATTTATATTTATTCCGGTCCCTGTAGAACCTACATTATAGATAAAGTAGAAGCTTTTTTTTATAACAATAAATATTTAATCTTTAATTGCAACTAAAAAAAAAAAAAAAAACAGAAGGAACTTATTGGCGAACCAAAATTTTAGCTTTTTTTTTTTCTTTTTTTTATTATTATTATTATTATTATTATTATTATTATTATTATTATTATTATTATTTAAAAAAAAAATATTTTTTATACTTAGTAAGTTAAGTAAGAATATGGATTATTAACTTATTACCGTTTCAAAAAATTCAAGTTTCTCTGAAAGGAATTGATTATTCCTCCCGCCCTGAAAAATAGTTCATCATACAATAATGTGTGAGATATATAGTAGTGTGCAAAACATTTGCAAGTTTTTTTTCTCTTGACGTTTTGTTTGATTAACTATACAAAGAAGGATAATATGTAAGAATTTAAAGATAAATCTGTTACTGACAGTACACTCTTAGGTCTCAGCAATAAAAACGGAAAAAAGTACAGTTAGTTTAGTTATTCCAGGGGAAAATGTTAGCTTGCCAAATATGCAGCTGTGCAAAACATGCAAGTATTTTTCCCTCATTTCTGTTTTAACTTCCAAAATATTCAGATCAGGTTAGTAAAATAGTGTTCCTTATCAATTAAATTATGTTCATAGGCAGGTTTTTTTTTTTATTCAGTTTTCACTAAATTTGCGTTGAAAAACTGGCTGGCAACAAGTACTAAACCCGAACAAATTAGCTGGTAGTTGATGCTTTTAAAAACGGATCGAAGCAAAGAAAGATAGCTAAAAGATTCAAGATTCACGAATCGACTGTTTCCCGGATAATTACAAAGTTCCGACAAAATTTATCAATTGCGCAATAATAATAATATGACACAGGATCTTATCTACAGATGGTATTGGTTACGTTCGCCGAAAGCCAGGTACACGGTTAAATCGGGAAAACATCCGCGCTGCTTTGAAGCATGGGGGCGGTTCCGTTATATTTTGGGGATGCTTCTCGTTCCCCATGCATGTGGTCCCTTACACCAAATAACTGGAATAATGGATCGTTTTGTGTATAAGGACATCTTAGACACAGTCATGCTTCCATACGCTGAGGAAGGGTTGCCGTTGTTATGGAGGATTCAACAAGACAACGACCCGAAGCACACCTCAAAGTTGGTTAAAGAATTTTTAGGTGCTCGGGGAGTAAATGTTGGATTGGCCTCCACAGTCCCCCGACTTAAACCACGTCGAAAACTTATGGGGAATCCTAAAACAGCGAACAAAGGGGCAACGGTTTACTTCGCAAAAGGTTCTTTATGAACCTTTAAAGGATGAGTTGAAAAAAATTCCCAGTGAGTTAACAAACTCCCTTATTGCTTCCATGACGAAAAGGTGTGCAGAAGTTATTAGAAACAATGGTTTTTGGACCAAATATTGATGAACAAAAAAAATTTGCATATGTTTTGCACAGCCTTAAAATGATTAAACTCGTTTCTTTATGTTTTACAAAGTATCAAGAGTACATTATTTTAAATTTCTTTGTTTCCTTTTAAGTATTAAACAGTAAGTAATACTTAGAATTCTTTCTTTAGAGCGATTAATAAAGGATGTTATTGTATTTGAAAAAAAATTACATAAGAGTTACATATAAATTTATGTGCCTTAATCTTAAAATCCGCTCTTTGAAAATTGAAAAAAAAATTAATAAAATAGTGGGTTTCACAAAATTTTTGATTTTTGAAAAAAAAAAGTGATTTTATACTCAAACCAAACCCAAGTAATTTGAACAAACGAGATAAACCGAGTGAATTAAAAGTCAAAATATTAAATTATAATTACATTTTGCTATGAGTTTATTTTTCTACAAACAAGTTAATTTTATGTACTGATCCAGTCACCGACTAATTTCCAAACCGACCACATCGATTCGCTTCTTAGTGCGCCTCTCGCTTGTTTTCGTCGATACTTTTCCTACAAATTTTCTATTCTTCTAGATAGAGATAGAGAAACTAGATAGAGAAAAAAGTAAAAAATACTATACTCGTAGCTGAAATTTTCCTATAAAAAAAACGCATATCAAACCTCTGTCCCATCAAAATCTCCCTTCACATAAACCTGAATGCGTCTAAAGGTACAGTTTACGTACCTTATCTTACAAATGTACCAGAAGGTGAATTTGTCAACGAAATAAGCGCACAAGGTGTAACTGAGGCTTAGAAGTTCACGAAAAATGAAAGGAATCCCAGCTCCTATACAACTCATTCTATTTACCTTTGATCGTTCAATCCATCGTTTGATCCATATCAATCTCTATCCTTCCTTGAACTAGCAAACTTCTGGAGGAAACTATTTCTAAACGGCTTCTCTGGTTTATTGAAAAAAAAAAAACAATTATCTAAATCTAAACCAAGTCGCATTTAAACATGGACGCAGTACCACTGATTCACTATTGCACATCGATCAGTATATTAGCTCTGCGCTTTCATGCAAAAATCACGTCTCCGTACTGTCCCTTGATTTTGAAAAGGCATTTGATAGGATCGACATTCATGTTATCCTAAAAAAGCTCACACATTGGACGATTGACCCTAAAATGCTTGCATTCATTAAATCTTTTCTTTCGAATAGGCAATTCAGAGTAAAAGCAAATAACTTGTATTCAAGTATATACAAACTGTTTACTGTTTAGGTTCACCCCTTTCAGTTACCTTATTCATAATCGCCTACAACGACATAAGTGATATTATAGTCAAATACAAAAAATAGACCATTGCCTATACGTGGTTGATTTGATTATATTATCAAAACGCCATGACAAATCGCACGAGTGACTTCTTCCATAACATGTTATGATTTAAATCATTGGTGCTCCCATTCAGGGTTTATTATCTCTTCCGATAAAAGCAAGCACCTACATACACTGGTAATATTCGTTTAAGTGCAGATACCTTTAAAAAAAAAAAAATGGGAGGCATGTTCGTTTAAACGCACTCACGAAATCTTTAAAAAATAATAAAGTTAATAATTTGTAGATTTTCCATCCTTTTGGATCAACTCGAAAATTCTGTTTGGCATCGATTTAACAAGGTTTTGGAGGATTTGGTACTAATTTTATCCCAAACTGGCTTTATTTTGGTTTAAAGCTCCTTTACTGTTAGATTTTCTATGGGGCTTGAGTCAGGACTGCAAGCGGGATATTTCGCTCTCTGAACCACTCTAAAGACGCCTGTGAGACATGGATAGAGGCGTTGTCCTGTTGGAAAATGAAGTCATCTTCCATTTTATTTTCAATAAAATTTATGATTACGTCATCCAACATATCCGTGTAAGTCTGCGAATTCATTTTTGTGGGTACAAAGCAAATTGTGGCCTTCCCTCGGGCAGAGAAAGCCGCCCACACTATCACACTGCCACCTCCAAAATTTCCCTTGGACATACGGACCTCTTTGTTTCGCAAATCATGCCAATAATCTAAATTGAATTTCTTCTCGTCCGAAAATATAATTTTGTCCCACTTAAATGTCCAGTGCATGTATCTGCGAGCAAATTCCAAACGAGCTGCAATATGATGCGATCTTAAAAGGGGTTTGCACTTAGGCTTCTTCCATTTGATGTTAGGAGTTGATCGGAGAATATTTGCGATGTTTTTTTTTTTTTTTTTTTTTTTTTTTTTTTTTTTTTTTTTTTTTTTGTAACAGGAAGATTGTGTTTTTGTTTTACTTGGAGTTAAGTATATTTTCTGTTGCCTCTCATCTAATGGTTTCAATTTGTCGTTTGTTGAGTCTCCGGTTACTTTTCGTTGGCTTTTTAAACTCCATGTTTTTCTTTTTCCTTCAAAAAATTACGAATAACACATTCTGATCTGTTAATGCGACGCCCAATTTCTCGATAAGAATAATTTTCCTCATGCAGAAGATCAATTTGAGCTTTTTCAGCATCGGTAAGATACTTTGCTGTAGGCATTTTTTCAATAACCTTAAAAAAGAAACAAAACTTATTTCTAATGCATCTTAAATATTAAGCAAGACTTAGTACGCACTGTTGAGTTATTAACCGGCAGCAAATCAATTTTCACAATCAAAAAATTACTAAAAATTGAATAAAAACTTGCTGCTTTTAAACAAATATGCCGACAATTCGTTTACTATAAAGCAACTTTGTCTGTTTTCTTTCGTAACAACAACAGCAGATGCCATGGCCTTATCGCAGCTAAAAACCATTACTCCGTAGATAAAATTTATTTTAACAAAGTTGCCAATTGCGAAGTATTTTAGTATTAAAAAGTGTAAAATCGAAAATCATAGTTGTGCGCTTAAACGAATATGTACCAGTGTATTTGTAAAAAAAAAAGAAATTGTTCCAACTTTCACATTTATCTACCTGCATCCATAATTCAAAATGTAAACTCAATAACTATTTTATGTATTTCTTTTGATAATAAATTTACTTTTAAGCATAATTGTTTATCTCTGAAGAAAAAACTAGCTACTAGACTTAATATAATAAGATTTTTATCGTCAAAAAATTGTTTTGTACGACTTAATACACTTATAATTATAACTCGTAGCATTATTTTTACTCACAGCACCATCAAACCAATCTACCACTCTGCAATTAGGACTAGCTCGAAAGCATTTGCAACCGCACCAAAAAAAAACATCGTCACTGGACCAGGATTCCCATCCATAGACCATCATAGAAATCTTATAACGGCACGACTCGCACCAAATATATGTATGTCTTACTAGTCTCTAATACAGATCAGAAAAAGTCCTCTTTGCCATCTTAACGCCCAAGGGTGCCAGTTAAATAGGAATTACTCCAAAAATCAGTATACTCACTCTTGGCAACATCCCTCCATGTGAGTTACCAACCATTATCGTAAATACCACTCTTTCATTCATTCAGTATGAAATAGCTGACGAATATCGAAATAATTCATAGGACTTCATATATACAGATGGATCCAAATCTGACACTGATCTGCGACTCGCAATCGTATCAGAAGCTGGTAACATCCTATACAATGCAAGACTACCAAACTACTTTTCAGTTTATTCCACCGAGGCTTACGCAATTCTGAAAGAGATAGCAAACACAATACCGAAAAACATAGTGATTTGCTCCGATATCCTATCTACATTCAAGGCAATCAACAGAACTCAAAACTCTTCCCCAACCATAACTAAAATCGGTAACAACGTTCTAATAATTTGACGAAAAATTGTGCTACTATGGGTTCCAGGGCACTCAGGGATCAAAGGGAACGAGATAGCAGACGGTACTACCAAAACAGCTTCAGAACAATTGAATATAATTTCTATTTCTGCAACTAAGAAAGATTTCCTCAATGTGATCAGCACCTATTGAGAAAAAATAAGAATAGAAGAATGAAAAACATATGTCTAGCACTCTTCCACCATTAACCCAAAGGGAGAGAAATGACAACTATCATGAACAAATGCTTCCTCCGTCGTTGTCTTGGACACACAAGCAACGCATGGCCACCTACTGAAAAAGATTTAATTTATTTTATATTGTAATATACATATAATAATAGTAATAATAATATTTAATGATTTATACCTTTGATTGTACATGTGTACCTGCCGATGGTTGAACTATGAAAGCGACTGAGTTAAATATATATTATAATTACTGTAACGAATGATCGCACAAAGCATAATACCAATTAGAGCAATACGAATATTAGAGAGTAATAATAAAGAATGCAAGAAAGGAGTATAAGAATAAAGAAATGATATACGCTTGTTCACATGCGACCAAATCAATAAATGATGCATCAGTTAATATAAACTGTTATACGACATATTGAATGAGTACAAAGTTAAGTTTTTTTTTTTTTTCGCGCACCAAGGGGATATGAATACCCTTTTACAAGCTTTTCACCAGAATGCGAACCCGCGACCCTCTCCTTGAGGAGTCTATGCATATACCACTACATATACACTAAATAACGATTGAATTAATAAAAAAAGTATCAAATAGTTTACACAAATAAAAATAGGATAAGTTATTTATGTTTGTCAAATGTAAACACTTAGTAAGTCCAGAACATTCAGCCCCCTCTGAAGGGCCATATTCCTTCAGAAAAAGGTAATGGAGCTATTTTTACAATGGGACGAACCTAAACGCCCGCTTGTGTTGTTATTGTTGCAACTCGAGTGCGATTGTCTGTTCGAGGATGTATCGCCTCGATGTTCTTTCTGTACTACTACGTTCCCTTCTCTAAGGTCCCCCTTCACTATTTGCCATTTCGGATGCTACTGGATTGCTTTAAATTCTGTAAAAGGGACCAGTTAGAGTTAGGACAAACATTTTGAACATATATATCAGGAAGAGGAACAGATACAAGGGGTTCACAAATTAAAAGGTGACCCGGACATAGAGCGATGAGATCCATATCCGATGTAAACCACATATTTCGAGAATTAAGCAGGGCTTCCACTTGAGAAAGCAAGGTATTCATCTCTTCATATGTGAGCTTATGATCCCCTATGACACGCTTAAGATGAAACTTTACGGACTTGACCCCGCTTTCCACAAGCCGCCAAGGTGTGGTGAGATGCTGGAATAATTCATCCAAGTGCCGTTTGCTGCCGTGAAAATTTGTTGCATTATCGCTACATATTTCTGAGGATTTGTCTCTGCGCGACGCGAAACGATCGAGAGCTGCGATGAACGCGGCGGAAGAGGGTTCACTAACTAATACAAGATGAATTGCCTCTGTAGTAAAACACACAAAACATAAACACACACAAGCATAATCAACTCCGTCGATGTTAATGTTCAGAGGGTAAATTACCCATAAGTTGAATAGATGTTTTACGATGTCGAAAACACTTAACCACCTTGCGTAGGAGATAACGTCGACCGACCATAAAGTATTCTTGTCTTAGAATGGCAAAGATTTGGGAAACAACAACATGTAGAAAACGATTGTGAATTTTTATTGAGTAGTATGATGGAATGTTTTGTAGCGACTCTTGGATACGACCACCGACACGAAGGATTCGGTCCGCATCCAGAAAAGAATTTTGAGATGACAGCTTGTTCCCCTTTTTCAGCAGAAAGAGATTGGTGCCACTTAATTAAAATAGTTTTGAATTTGAGAGTTCATTGGGAGTTAGGGATTGTTTTTCACGAGAGTTTGGGCTTACCCGAAAGTTATTAATAAATCGCCGAATAAAAGTAAGACTTGATCACTAAAATTTTAAAAATTTCAGCGTTGTATCCAAGCGATATATGTACGTTGACAAGAGGATTTATGCGTTTTTCGAGCTGTTCATTTGGAAAGTTTGATGTTAGATTCACATTTTAAGCCCACTGAGTTTGATCGTGCCTGATCCACGATGGTCTAGACCATCGTACGTGATATCAAGACTAGGTATGGATGACAGAATTTCTCACATACGATTTGATACAAAAACTGACCACCTTTTTGGCACGTTTGAAAGCCAATGAAGGACAATTGAAAAATCATTCCAGCCGAAAACTTCAATTTCTTGGCATTGCAAAGAAGATTTCAGTTTTTGAATAAAACTCGTGAAAAGAACGGCTCCACAAAGTTCGAGTCGCGGAAGTAAAACACCCTTAATCGGTGCTACCTTAGTTTTTGTGGCTACAAGTCTACTAGTAATGTTACCAGCTGAGTCAGTAATTGTGCAGTATACAACATCTGCATAAGCTTCTAGAGACACATCGCAAAATCCATGGAAACTTCGTTTTTCTGATGATACACATAAAGGTTCTAGTTTTGGAAGCTCGTCGAGTATTGAACACCAGTGGTTAGATAGATGAAGTGAAATACTTTTACCGCCAAAGCTCTTGAAACAAGATTTTACAGCTATGACAACAGGCGCTATGAATCCTATTGGGTCGAGTATCTTTAAAGCTTCCGAGAGAATACGACGCTTAGTTAATATAAAAATATTATTTAGAATTACGTTGAATGAAAATGAATCCTTGGCTGGTGACCATTCCAGACCGAGTATTTTATCGAGTCATGCCCTTCAAAGTCCTTGGGTGATAATTCTAGCTGATCTTGTAGACTGAGTAGCAGAGGTCGGCAATTAGTTGTCTACTTGGGAAGATTAAATTCACCTGATTGAAGCAATTCTATTAGCTCTAGACGAAGCGAAATTATATCATCGACTGAATCTGCCCCGTTCATGATATCATCAACGTAGAAATCATTGAGTAATATTTCAGCCGCACGTGGATATCTATTTTTGGAGTCAAGCTCCAGTTGATATAAAGTATAGACGGCTAAAAATGGTGCATGTTTTAGTGGTTGATTAGCGGATTCTTTCCAAAGAACACGCTGAAAGTCTCTGTGGCAATTAGACAACTTTTTCACCAGATAATGTATAGAGATGGCGGCGAAACCGAAGGCAAATAGAGAAAAGATCGTGTTGGTAAGTTTGTCCCACTACTATAACAGCGATTCATTTAAAGAGTTTTTATTAAATCTAACCGATCCGCCAAAAACCACCCTAACTTTGGTTGTGGTGCTATCGTCCTTCAGGACATAATGGTGTGGCAGATAATAGCACTTACCTGTAGGCATTTGAATTTCGCTTTCAGAAATCTCTTTCGAATGCCCCAAGTCGAAATATTCTTTCATAAAGCTAATGTAATTTTCCTTTAAATACTGATTGGAAGCTAATTTACGCTCTGTATGTTGAAACCGCTGTAAGGCAATATTTAAGGTATTTCCGTAATCAGTTTTGTTATCGGTCTTAAACAGCAAATGCACCTGGTACCAACCATTAGGCAATCAACAATGAAAATTTTTAAAAATGTTTTCAGCGCGCTGATCGTCGGCAGAAAGAATAGGTTCATGTTTCCGCACAGTACCCAACCGAAAATTGTTGGTATAAGGTCAGGCTGACCATGCTGACCACGAATAGCAGATCGATCAAAAACGCTGAACATCTTATCAGTTCCAAAGAGAATGTCGATGCTGCTCGGCACATTAAATTTGGGATCTGCTAAGAGACTATTTTCTTAACCGAAGTTGAATTATGTTAAGCAGGTATTAGCGAGATAGGTTTTGAGATTACATAGCATCGTATGAAAGAAAGTTTTGGAAATGATCTTGTTGGTCTTGTACACGAGCAATGGCAGTAGGCATCAATGTATGAAAACGAAAACGAATGGATTTTAGCGACGAGTTATCTACTGCGTTGAACTGAACGATCAGAAAATATGGGTAGATATCCTAGGGTTTGCTGCTGACGGCGAATGTAACTGGGAAAGCAAGTCCGAAGAAGTTGCAGGAGCGAGAACATTCGAAGAGAGTAACGAGGAAGTGTTTGTAGATGAAACGATTGAGCGCGAGATGTTTGACGATGAGGTATTTGATTGCGAGTTTGGAAGATGAACGTGAGTATGGTGACGCGTACGTATGGAACAGACTATGCCCTGAATTACACTTGGGACAGTTACAATTCCTTTCCACTATATGCGAACGAATGGATCCTGGTGTCTTGTTTCGAGCTTGCACTGACCGAGTGGTATTAAAACAGTATTCGAGACAAACGCAGCGATTTTGAAGACACTAAGAGTTGCTTCCGACCTTGAGCCCATAAGTTCAGCCCAGGCCTGTTTTGTTTCAGGATCAAGTTTCTGAACTAAAATAAAACTAAACCACGAATTACCTCATCCGCCTCGTCAGTGATTTTACGTAATAAAACTACATTTGAACTATTTGTGGTAGGAAGTAACAAAAAAAATACCACAAATGATTGAACAATTAAATGAGTCATATCATAACGGCTCTCTAGGCGATCCCATGATTTCAGGTTGTTGCTATCAATATTTTTAACGTGCTTCAAATAATCTCTTGCTTTTCCACTTAAAAATGACTATTGAAGTTTTTGTGTAGGAAAAAGCAACGAGTTGCAATTGAGGCCATAAATGAAACGCGAAACTCAGGCCAATCTTTATAATCGCCCGAAAATGTTGGTATCAAAAGATTTGGCAATTTAACCGACGCGTATATATTGGATGCACTATCTAACCTCTCAACGACTCAACTCAACAACTTTACTTTGATAAAATTCATTTTATCTACCAAAGGAAAAAATTGCAAAAATTTACGCGCATTTATGTACTAGGGCGGTCCCAGAAAAAAACACAAAAATTTTGGAAAAAAATTTATTTACTTTTCAACATAGTCGCCTTTCAGCGATATTCAAAAAGTTCGATACCCTTTTTATAATAAGAACTGTCTTCTTATTCAAAATAGCAATTAACTGCCGACATCACTTCTTCATCGTTGGAAAATCTTTGACCACAGCCATTTTTTCAAGTTTAAGAACAGAGGGGCTAAATTTGGCGAATAGGGTGCATGAGCTAGCAATTCAAACTTTAATTCATTAATTTTGGCCATTGCAATAACGCTTTCTTCTTAGTCAAATTCGGCCGTTTTTGCTTGATAACTCCGCTCAAACGTTGCAATAAGTTCGCATAATACTGGCCGTTGAAAATTTTTTCTTATTCAAGGATAGTCAATGAAAATTATCCCACGCGCATTTCAAAAAATCGACGCCATTACCTTGCCTGCAAATGAAACGGTCTTCGCCTTCTTTTGAACCGGTTCTCTCTTTTGAATCCATTGTTCTGATAGTTCTTTTGTCTCGGGTGTAAAGTGATGGACCCATGTTTCATCCATTGTTATGAAACGGCGCAAAAATTTTGCTTTGTTGCTGTGAAACTTAGATAAACACTCAATTGAAACATCTTCACGACACTGTTTATGCTCGAGTGTGAACAAACACGGCACTCATCTTGCACACAGCTTTCTCATGTCCAAATTATCAAATAATATGCGATGATATCCAGTACAGTACATTTCTGGAGTCGTCACCTCATTTGGTCGACCACTGCGATGCTCGTCTGGGCAGCTCGTACGGCCTCGTTTTAACTCAGTAACCCAAAATTTTACTGTTGTATACGAGTAGAATCCAGTTCAACTTTGGGCTGAGGCCTTTCAAATAAAAGTATTGTATCACATAACGTTGAACAATTTTCTCCATTTTCACAAGTTCACTGACAACGTTCACTATTAATGGCTGCCAAACAAATACTAAACACATGCTTTATAGACTGCATACTTTCCAATACAGTGATACTTTCAAACAACTACCGCCATGTCTTGGTCAGGCCGGGTACTTCTGAGACCGCCATCATACGTAAATGGATAATATGTAGGTCATAACCGATCGCCTACGAGTTTTACACAATATGAAAATTAATTTTTAGAAATACGATGTACTGTTCCTGCAATTGTTAAAAACCCAAGGACAAGTGTTTAGTGAGAAAAATCGAATCTGAAAGTCTTTCTTCACAAAAGGGTCTGTATGAAATTAAATTCGGCTTCTGAAGGACAAAAAAATGATTTGAACAAACGAGATAAACCGAGTGAATAAAAAGTCAAAATATAAAATTATAATTGTATGAGTATATTTTTCTACAAACAAGTTAATTTTATGTAATTATTTATACCTTTGATTGTTCATGTGTGTCTGCCGACGGTTGAACTATGAAAATGAATGAGTTAAATACAATTAATTACCAAAACGAATGATCGCACAAAACATAATTCTAATTAGACCAATACGAATATTAGAGAGTAAATAGGTTAAGTTATGTATGTTTGTCAAAGGCAAAAATTCATGATGCCCTACACCGTTGTAATCCATGAAAACTGTGACCATTGCCTTCTTTTTTGGCTGAAAACGACGTGGTTTATTTGGTCTCGGCTCATATGGTGAACGCCATTCACTTGCCGGATGTCTGGATTGCGTGTCGTACTCATAAACCACCTCTCGTTTAGTAATGATCCTTTTGATGAATGCCGGATCGGATTCAGCCTCGTAAATCATCTCTTTTACGACGTCCACATGGTCTCTTTTTTTGCATGAAATGTCTGCTACACGACGGAAACCCAAATCATTAACCAAAATGTCTTGGACGGATCCATAGGCTATGTTCACGTCCTCCGCCATCTCTCTGATGGTTAATTTGCGGTTGTTGACCAACATTTCTTTTACTTTATTAATGTTTTTGTCGGCCTTCGATGTCGATGGTCAGCCACTGCGTTCATAATCTTCGATTGACTCACGACCACTTTTGAACGACAGTTTTATTTAGAGAATCGTTGCCGAGACACTTCTAACATTTCGCACCATTATATTCGGTTCTTACGCAAAATTTAATACAAGTTCGTTGTTGTTTCTAAAATTGTAAAAAATCGGCTACGTAACACTCTTGGCTACGTAACTTTTGCAAATGTCAAGCTATGACGCTAAGATTTAGAAAAACAAAAACAAATCGAAACAATGGAGCGCCACACGGTAGTTATTATTATTATTATTATTATTATTATTATTATTATTATTATTATTATTATTATTATTATTATTATTATTATTATTATTATTATTATTATTATTATTATTATTATTATTATTATTATTATTATTATTATTATTATTATTATTATTATTATTATTATTATTATTATTATTATTATTATTATTATTATTATTATTATTATTATTATTATTATTATTATTATTATTATTATTATTATTATTATTATTATTATTATTATTATTATTATTATTATTATTATTATTATTATTATTATTATTATTATTATTATTATTATTATTATTATTATTATTATTATTATTATTATTATTATTATTATTATTATTATTATTATTATTATTATTATTATTATTATTATTATTATTATTATTATTATTATTATTATTATTATTATTATTATTATTATTATTATTATTATTATTATTATTATTATTATTATTATTATTATTATTATTATTATTATTATTATTATTATTATTATTATTATTATTATTATTATTATTATTATTATTATTATTATTATTATTATTATTATTATTATTATTATTATTATTATTATTATTATTATTATTATTATTATTATTATTATTATTATTATTATTATTATTATTATTATTATTATTATTATTATTATTATTATTATTATTATTATTATTATTATTATTATTATTATTATTATTATTATTATTATTATTATTATTATTATTATTATTATTATTATTATTATTATTATTATTATTATTATTATTATTATTATTATTATTATTATTATTATTATTATTATTATTATTATTATTATTATTATTATTATTATTATTATTATTATTATTATTATTATTATTATTATTATTATTATTATTATTATTATTATTATTATTATTATTATTATTATTATTATTATTATTATTGTTATTGTTATTGTTATTGTTATTGTTATTGTTATTGTTATTATTATTATTATTATTATTTTATTATTATATTGGGTAATTAAATTCGTGCGGTTTTTTTTTTCAAAATTTGAACGTTTATTTAAGAAAAACACGTACAATAGTATTATTCAAAGTATTGCCCATCTGAAGCTATGACTTTTTCCTATCTTTCTGGCAATTTTTGGATCCCATCCTAAAAGAACTGCGCCGGCTTAGCAGCCAAGAATGAATCAAGCCAATTTTTGGTATTCTTCTCTGATGTGAACCATATTTTCATTGAGGGCGTTCTGCATCGACCTTAACAAATGGTAGTCAGAAGGGGCAAGGTCAGGGCTATAAAGCGGATGGGGTAAGATTTCTCATCCACTGTTTTCCAAATAGTTCTTAACCGGAATAGCAACGTGGGACCGAGCGTTGTCATGATAGAAAATTATTGCCTCGTGTCTGGTCGCATATTCCGTGCGTTTTTTGGCTATTTATCTCTTCGGATGGATTAATTGTATTCGGTAGCGTTGTCTATTGATGGTTTTACTCGGTTTTAGCAGCTCATAGTACAGCACACCCATCTCATCCCACCAAATACAGAGCATTACCTTCGCGCCATGGATATTCGGCTTTGCCGTTGATTTGACTGGTTGGCCGGGTTTCACATATGAATTTTTGCGCTTGGGGTTGTCGTAATGGATCCATTTTTCATCACCAGTAACAATCCGATGCAAAAATGACTTCCTTTTGTGGCGTTCCAGCAGCATTTCGGACATGCAAAACCGCCTTTCGACGTCTCTCGGCTTGGGTTCATGTGGAACCAAATTTCCTTGCTTTTGAATATTTCCAGCTGCTTTTAAACGTTTTGAAATGGCTGTTTGAGTGACACCCAAAAATTCTGCGAGCTCTTCTTGTGTTTGGCAACAATCTTCATAGAGTAATGCTTCCAGTTCTTTATCTTCAAACTTTTTTGGCTGCCCAGGACGTTCATCGTCTTCCAAGCCAAAATCACCACTTTTAAATCGTACAAACCAATTTTGGCACGTTCGCTCAGCTAGCGCATGTTCACCATAAACTTCCACCAAAATACGATGACTTTCGGCAGCAGTTTTCAGTAATGAAGAAGAACTCCCCGCAAAAACACTTTTTCAGACACAAAGTTCGACATATTTGAGTGAAAAAAAATTTATTGTTGTTTACGCTTCAAATGAATGACATATACTGAAATGACGTACAATGACAGTAGCTTTCCAACGCATGTTCCAATGGAATAATAACAAAGAAATAATACAAGTTACTCCATCTCTTAGCAAACCGCACGAATTAAGTTATGGACCCTATATTATTATTATTAATATTTTTTTTATTATTATTATTATTATTATTATTATTATTATTATTATTATTTTTTTTTTTTTTTTTAATCCAGGTAGTATGACACAAATTTAAGTCGCCTGGCTTCAATTCTTGCACAAGTTGAAAGTTGAATTTTGTATGCTTTTAGGCTGAGATCCTCACGTAAAATACGCCAAGTTGTCGAATACGCCAGGCCAAGCTGCTGAGAACGATGACGAATCGATTCGTCACGCTCTTTGCATACACTCTCTGCTATAGTCTCTTCACTACGTGCTGGATGTGGTCTAACCGGTCGAGTATCATCCACTAATGTAAACTGGGACTCAAATTTGCGAATGGCATTGTCAATAGTGGCTTCAGTAGGTCGATTATGCGCACCGTAAGTTCCTCGAATCTCACGAAAAACATTTCTCACAGAACGCTGATTTTCGTAATACAGTCTTTTAATGATTATTTGCCAAACGATACTGAACAAAAATGACAAAGCAGTTTGATAGGAATCATGCGTGGTCTGTCAAAAAGAGCCTATTGAAAATAAAACCTCACGATGAATCGCTCTATATATTATAAATAATATAAAATTAAACTAGTTTGGAACAAGCAATATCTAATACCATCTTGCTGCAATCGATTTCGTAACTAAAGAAGTACAAAAACTTCTTGACACTAGTAGAATCAGATCATCGAAATCTACATCAACTGTCTGGTATAAGTCATCCCAAAAAAAGGTACAAAAACGGGCGAAGCCCTAAACATCTATTGGTGATAGATTATAAAAAGAAAACTTAATGAACAAATGGTATCTAACAAGTACCCAACAAAAACATAATATCAAATTCAGGAAAAGCCAAATATTTCTCTACCCTAGATCTCGAATACGGTTTTCATCAGATTAAAATTAAAGAACTTGACATCGAGTAAACCTCGTTCTGTTTAAATATTTGAACTAAATTGCGCCTTCTATTGTACCACCAGAATCTCTTTGATTAAAAGTAATAAGAGAAAATTTGTAACTTAAACTTAAAACTACTCGATGCTATTAAATCTGTGAAGCATACGATCAGAGACGAGCTTGTAAACTCATAATATTTGAATTACAAAATGTAATCAATACTCACTTCAGATAAATTAAATATTTTAAGTCTTTCTGTATTATTATTAAAGATATAAATATCGGGTTAAATCGATGTTTCAGAATTTAAGATAATACAGAAAAATGGTATCATTATAATCCTTATTAGCTATCCTATCATATACGAAAAATGTAAATTGTATGAAACAAGAGCCATAAGCCAAAATGATGGTAAATTAGTTTTAAGCAAAGAAATTATAAAAAAAATGAATTTAATTATACGTTTTGTAAAATAAATAATAACCAAACCCGTTTGTCTGGATTGCTTAACCACCTGAAGATCAAATGCAACAAAATTTAGGAAAAGAATCAAGGCAGAAATGATTATAGACGGATCAGCACTGGTATCAGAACAACACACCGTCAATAACGAAAAATTCAACGGAGTCTACCCAATTAACTTCGAGAACACAACGATTATAGATGACCAAGTCCAAGGCCATATGGATCCAGAATTATACGAAGACTTATGCTATTAATAAATATGAACCTACTTTGAATTCTTAGACGAGTTATTGAGATCCAACAATATAAGCCTGCTAAAACGTCTGCGTATGAAAGCAAGCAACAGTGCTATAATATCGACTATGGGACTATTACCGGAAACAGGACTTATTGTAACATTTATTGTAATCTATTTCAGAAGACATAGAACAACTCAACTCACTCCTTCGACATATCCTTCGAAACTGTTTACATGCAAACGTTACGTGTCACGTTCCTGATAACGACACGGTGCGATCAGAACAACAAACAACCCAATCCGAAAGTGATTTCATACCTCGATCAGCTTAGCGGCAACAAACAAACTCGAAAGTAATATGATCCCTCGACCTTCTTATTAACAATATCCGGAGTATAAAAGCCCAGGACACCAGACTTCGACATGTCCAGTGTCACACTAGTTGCAGATCGTATTGGGTCATATAAAAAGCTCCCGCGGTTTTTTGTCACTAATCTGATTGTGTCAAAAGAACACGTGTTTGAAAGATGACATGTCAGGCTACATTTTTTGTAAAGACAGCTGTGTAATTCGTTGCTCGTGTTAAAAGTTATACTGATTTGAATATGAGTGAAAAATCGGAAGAAATACGCCATGTGATGCTTTTTCCTATAAAAGAAGGAAAAACGCTGCAAAATCTTGCCGAAAAATTAGTGCAATTTACAGTGAGAATACTGTGAGTAAAAGGTGCACCTCGCACTCGTCGGCCTGTCATTAAAAAAATCGATAAAATTTTGCAACTGATGGAGCAAGACCGGGACGAAAGCTATCTGGAGATAGCGGAGCCACTAAACATCAACCGTATGACAGTTTGGAATCATCTAAAACGAGCAGGCTACTCAAAGAAGCTCGGTGTTTGGGTGCTACATGAAATAACGCAAAGAAATTTAAGTGATCGAATAACCATCAGTGAAACGTAAGGAAATGGAACCATACGTTCTCATATTAAATACAAGAATATCCAACGCAAGCGATCATGGTCAAAGGTCGGTGACCGACAACAAACGACTTCAAAGCTTGGATTGACGGCAAACAAGGTTATGTTGAGTGTTTGGTGGAATTGGAAGGGAAATGTCTATTATGCGCTGCTAGAATGTGACAAAAAGGTTAATTCAACCCTCTACTGTGCGCAACTCGGCCGTTTGAATGAAGCTATGAAGAAAGAGCCACCAGAATTAGCCTACAGGAAGTTAGTTGTAGTTGACAATGCTAGGCCACACACATCTTTGATAACCCGGAACAAATTGACTGAGTTTGGTTGGGTATTGCATATGTATTAAGTACACCAATACTCCGGAAAGATGCGACACAAATACAAACGACGTAAACCGAAACACGATTTTGTATACATACATTTGTACGAACATACAATATGTACATATTTTTTATTATTATTATTATTTTTTTTTTTTTTCATTGGTTCCATGTCCCAATAATAATAATAATAATAATTTTTTAAACTGAGGGTCTTTCAACTAGTAATTAGCAGACATCCTTCAATTTTACTGTTTTAGATTTGAATGCAGACACACATTTATACGTTATAGCCATCGTCGCAAACTGAAACATATACTTTGAAGTTACAGAGCATTTTTAAAACGCGACGCAAATCTGAACAACGCAAAGCGAAGTATTGGTGAATATTTTTTACGTGTTTATATTAACATAGAGCGCTGAAAACACAATCACAATTTAACCTTCCATTCGTATATGCAAGTTAAAAAAATAATAATAAATATATAAAAAAAACATTAAAATGGTCTACTAACTTATAAACAAATAAAACAAACAAATACAAATATAAACAAATAAATACAAATATAAACAAATAAATACATACTTGTAAAGGGTGATTCATCGTGCGGTTTGATTTACAATGTAAAATAAAACACATAAATTTGAAAGGGAACATACAGTTTATGGCATTTATGGTACTTTTTGAAAATGATATCATGTAAATGTTGGCCACGACTACGTCTGAGGTTATCCATTCGGAAGGTCTTACGACCTGTATCTCGCATATAACACGAATAATGTTAGTTTCCAAAGCGTCAATCGTAGCAAGCTTATTCCTGAAGGCCTGAAACTTTACGTAATGATTTCTCATTCTGTATTTTCCTCATTTTCGAAGGGGACCAATGATTCCACCAGCCCATAAACCACACCATACCGTTGTTTTTAATGGATGTAATGGTAGCTCTTTGTACTCTTCGGGTTGCTCATCAGCCCCAATACGGCAATTTTGCTTATTAACGTATCCATTGAGCCAGAAATGGGCTTCATGACAACACAATTTCACAATAAAACACCGGATTTTCATTGAGTTTTTCCAGAGTCCATTCACTGAAAATACCACCTTGATCAAAAAATTTTTTTATATTGTCCCCTTCAAAGTAATCCCCATAGACTGCAACACACTTATGCCAACGCTTGATTCAATCCTCAATTTTGAAACATTTTTTATATTCGGTTTTCGGTATGTCCATCAGTGCTTCCTACAGGTTTTCTATTACTTCCTCTTGGCTGCTGAAACGCGTTCTCCGTAGTTTTTTTTTTTTTTTTTTTTTTTTTTTTTTTTTTTTTTTTTTTTTTTTTTTTTTTTTTTTGATCAAGGAAGTATAGATATATAAGTATACCAACTTTTCAGAAAATGCAAAAAAATCATAAAGTTGGTCCAGCTTGCATATTTGCTTGAATCTCACATGTTCTCAAATTCAAATAGCTTTGTCCTGTTTACCAGTCATCGCAGTAAATATATGTCATAATTTTTCATTCTCATCCGTCCGATCACATCTGCTTGTATCTTCACACTTATGTATATCTGCTGTGTAATAGTCTACGGTCCCCGTGAATAGACTAGACTAGACTAGACCCGTGTTTAGTGTAGCCTGAATACGTTAATGTCAAGCGTTAAAAAAATTTGACGTGCTGCCAACGTGACGTCTTTTCACATTGTATTGGAGAAAATTATGCGAAATTTGGAATGCAAGCACCAGAGACACCATTTTCCAAAAATCTGCCCAACAATAATTACGATGATATTACTGGTAAAATATAGCAAACTGTCAGTGGTACATTTGCAAGTATTGAAACACATGTGGAAAAAATGAGTTTAGTGTGAATAAATGGAAATCAGAATGTATGCTGTCATCCACGAACCAGCTTTAATTTAGCTTTTCCTGGTAAAGCTGTTAACTCGGATAATAACACGTCATCAGAAATTAAAAGAAGAGTTGATCTTATCAACAACAAATCCAGACTTGGAATTTAATGTCGAGCACACTATTCGTGAGAGTCAAAAATTGGAGCTCTAGAATGCAGTTCCCGAGATGCTACCGCGGTGGCCGTATGCCCGAAATCGCTGTTGATCATTAGTTCCATAAAATTATTTATCGAATAAAAAAAAATATATCTTAAACAACACTTTGTTTTGAACCCCCTGAAAAGCCGTCGAAAAATCGTCCGGAATACTTTACAACCCCCTTGTCAAGTTTTGTTGAGTATGGTAACTTCCACGTCATTAATACGTCCAAATTTCACAGCCCTTCACATTACGTTGATTATTTTTCACGTCATCAAAACGCTCTTCATGGCAGTTTTTTTCTACAATTTGAAAGAGTAAGACTCTTTTTAATTGCTTTTTCAAAAACTTTTGAAATACTAAGCGGAATGAAAAGTAACCTTGACCACCAGAATGCGCTGCTACTGCAAAAAAGGTTATAGTGCCTTGAATTCCGTTCATATTTAGGCAGACATGCCAAATTTCAGTGCGATACCATCTTTAGTTTTGTTTTGACAGCTGATTGTTGTTGACATGTTTGGCATCATGTTGAGTATGGACAAAAACGATTTTCGTTCTCATAAAACATTTTTTGAAAGGCAAAACGGCGAAGGAAACAAAAGAAAAGTTGGATAAATATTATGGGGCTAATGCTACGTGAGGTTACATCGTCAAATATTGGTTTCGAGAGTTTCGTAACTCTCCTACCGCAACTCCACTACCATCAGATACCACAAAGATTAGTACTGAGCGCACACGCCATATTTTGGGCAATATTCTGCATATGAAAAAGTTATCCTGCCGCTGGGTGCCGCGCATACTCTCTCCTGACCAAAAACACGAACGCAAGAGCACTTCAAAAGAGTGTTTGCACTTGCCGATGCGGAATAGGGCGGACTTTTGGTGTCGATTAGTAACTCTTGAAGACCAGAGAACGCGAGGAAATTTCGACGCCACGGAGGAGTATTTTGCAGACCTTCTGGAAAATTACTTTTCGGAAGGCACAGAGAAGTTGGAAAATCGCTAGAATAAGTGTATCAAACTAAAAGGGGACTATATTGAATAAAATAAAAAAAAAAAAAAAAAAAAACATTAAAAAAAAATTTTTTTTTCATTTTCAAGACGGTTAATTTTCACCCCACCTAGTAGTGGGCAAAAGTGAGATTGACTTATTATTTTGTCTATTTATTATGTCTGGAATAGAGGATGCATTAGAGGCGAAGTAAATGTTAAATTCGTTAGCAATCATCGTATTACCAGTGATTTCTGTAAAACCATCTCTCAAAATGATAGTCTTATTGTGTTTAGAACTTCGATGGATTATTTTATTAATTACATCCCATACCTTTCTTAGATTCCCCCTACATCTTTGAAGTTCCCTTCGATAAAATCTATTACGACATTCTTGTACATCTTTTTTCATTTTTTTTACTTAGGTTAACGTAGCGGTTACTTGAAGTTGCATTCTGCGAATGTTTTCAACATTTAATGCCGAATTTATTTTTTAAATTAATTTTGATTAATTTAAATTAATTTTCAATTTAATTTTCAAAATATTTTTATTAATCCAAGGCTAAAGTTTTTTGTTTTTTGATCTTGAAAACCTGGCTAAGTAGCTAGATTCCTTAATGCTGTTATTTAATATCTTATACGCCTGATTCGCCTCTCTCTCGAGAAACACCTCTTCCCAGCTTTCAAAACTAAGTTTATCATTAAGGACATTAAAACGAATGTTAGAATTATGTTGTTTCTATTTTGAACCTTACTTTTGAAAGCATTTATAAAAATACCTGTCATGCAATACCCCATAATCTGAAAATCGAGGTTTAATCCTGAACAATGGTCTAAAGGTATATTGCAAAATTGCTCCAGTACATGGTCTGGGCAAGTTCCAGAACAAGGGCGTGTAGGCTCATTAATTAAGGAAAACAAACCAAATTCAGCCGGAATTGCGCAGTAAGAATCAAAAAAGTCATATTGTGACAGAATGTCTAAGTTAAAATCTCCAACAAGCACAAGATCGGAAGATCTCTTACTATCCAAAAAACGTGATAATTCATCAATAAATAATTCAAAAGTGTAAGCAAACAATTTATAAAAACAAAGCAGAGTAAAAGCTACGTTGTCAATACTATAACATATTTTTAGAGCATCTGCACTAACAAAGTTACAATTAATAATATCACAATCATACTCAAATTTCACGAAAATACCAACACTTCCTGCGGCATAAGAATCATTAGTCTTTGCAAAAAATATATACCCGGGAATATTAAAATCGTCAATTTCACATGAGAAAATCCAAATCTCAGATACAAATATAAAATCTGGTTTGGTTTTAAAAGTTTCTACATGAGCAACCAATAAATCAAAAAATTTTCAAAGACGCTGATATTTTGATGCACAATAAATAAAGAATTAGTATGATCGACATCAAGAAAATTCATATTATAGTACTAACAGTTACAAAGGCAGTATTTAAATTATGATTATCAGTTTCAATAATAAAATTCATTGTATAAAATTGGTTAAAAGATCATTTACGTTAAAAGATTATTTAGATCTTTTTCTCATTTCTAATCCATAAATATTTAAAATTATTTTCTTGTACATCAAAATAAAATAGTATTGGCATACTTAGCGACGCTCTACTTTAGGGGATTGCAGTGCGGTCGATTTTTGCAAGATGGCAGCGCAGACAAGCGCTCGCTTGAAAGACCAAATATTTCGGAGATACATAGAGCAGGCCATTCCCTCTTAAAAATAACCACAACTTGTAATCCAAAGGGTTGAGGTCCGGACTATCAGCTGGCCAATCTTCGGTGATATGCAGTCCTGCCAGTCCTGTCCATTTTTTTTTTTTTCCTTTTTTTCAGCCACCTTTGAGTGCTTTTTGCCTTGACAAGAACTTCTGCTTTCTCAGTGGTTTGTGTCTGATTCGAGCTTGCACGGCTTTGATGGTTTGCGGAGTCCTCACAGTGCGTGGACGGCCGAATCTTTGACTTGACGGTCAATACTCTACCTGAATCCTCGAATAATTTAATAGTATGATAAACAAAACAGCGAGTGGTTCCAAGCAGACGGAAGGTCCAAAAAATGTCACCTTTTGCCATATTACACTTATATAAGCTGATCACAACTACACAATTATCGATGTCACCTCATTTCAGTAAACGACTAAAAACAAAAACCTTTTGCAAGATTCAACTTTATTTATCAATATAGTTGCCTTCGAGGGCGATACACTGATTGAATCGATTTTTCAATCTTTCGATACCAGTTTTACAGTGCGATTTTGGTTTAGCCTCAAAATAGGCCTCTGTTTCGGCGATTACCTCTTCATCGGTCTTAAATCTCTTTCCGGCGAGCATTCTTTTGAGGTCTGCGAACAGGAAATAGTCGCTGGGGGCCAAATCTGGAGAATACGGTAGGTGGGGAAGCAATTCGTAGCCGAATTCATTCAATTTTGCCATCGTTTTCATCGACTTGTGACACGGTGCATTGTCTTGATGAAACAGGACTTTCTTTTTCTTCAAATGCGGCCGTTTTTCTGCTCAAACGCTCCAACAACGCAATGTAATAGTCGCTGTTGATAGTCTGCCCCTTTTGGAGATAGTCGATGAAAATTATGTGTATCCCAAAATGCGGATGCCATAACCTTGCCAGCCGACTGTTGAGTTTTGGTCGTTGTGGACGAGGTTCGTCGCCTGCTCGCCACTCAGCTGACTGCCGACTTGACTCTGGTGTAAAGTGATATAGCCAAGTTTCATCCATTATTGCGGTTGAAGAGCTTTAAGCACTTCTCTGGATCATCAACACGTTGTTGTTTTTGGTCGACTGTGAGCAAACGCGGCACCCACTTTGAACAGAGCCTTCGCATGTCCAAACATTCGTGTATGATATATCCAACATGCTCTTATGATATCTTCAAAGCCTCAGCTATCTCGATCAACTTCACTTTAATTCACATTCGTAATCATTTTCTGGACTTTTTGGATGTTTTCATCTGAAACAACCTCTTTTGGACATCCATTGTGTGCATCATCTTCGGTGCTTGTATGACCACTTTTTCCCATCAAAAAGCAATGATAAATCAACAACGAAATTGCTTTGAATCCATTTTTTTTTTTTTTTTTTCACAATAACAAAAGTTGCTTCACTCACAACGCTATATCTCGAGAACTAATCGTTCGACAGCTGTCAAATTTATACACGTATCTTTTGAGGGTTGACACTAACTGTAAATAGTATGGATTTAATTCAAGTGGTGCTCTCTCTTACAACGGACTTTTCAGCCCATGTATTATTTATGATAAAACTAGCCTAGGTTTTATAAAAATAAATATCATTTATATGAAACTTAGATTCAGGTAAATAAATAAAAAATTATATATAAAAAGTGTTAAGTATTGGCTTTAATACTGCACTTCTCACTTAACATTATTTTCTTGTATTTTTTTATTTAATGTATTTTGTAATTTGTTGCCTTCATAACTTTTGGGTTGACCCATTAAAATTACAGCAGCATAGTAAAACGTAAATAAACATGTTGGTATATGTTGCAATAGAAAAATTCTTGGTCTTCAATGACTTCCTTCGTCATTCCTTTTAGCTTTTAAGTTATTTAACGGAATAGCTACGGTACAGCTCCGCATTGAAATAGCGGCTGTATTCGAATTAACGTAAGAAGAAAAATAGAAATGTATTTAATAAATTAAAAATAAATAAAAAAACCTCTTACCGAGTATGAAAAATTATTTTGCGCGTGTGAAAAAAAAAAAAAACTTAATGATGACAGTGCGGGTATTGCACCTCTCCCGCTCCTGGTCGCAGTACTGTTGCTTGCACTCGGTCTCTGGCGTTTCTGTATTTCTGTATTTATCATACGGTACGGGCAGTGTCTGAGTATATGTATGTAACAATTTGATTCGTTAAACCAACGTCAAAGTTCTCACTTAACAGTCTTGCTTAGAATCGTCGGTATTTGTGTTTGTTTGGGATTATCAGAGAATTCATGGTGGACGTAGAGCAAATATATGCGGGCTTAAAAGTAATCGCTTTTCTGCGTACATCCACCTCTGTAAGTACAAACCAGCATTCTTAGCACATAGTGAAGCACAGGTAGATCCCCGCCAACACCCCTCAGATCATTTTGATCCTAAGCTTCGTGGCTATGAACTAGTGTCATTATTCTTTTCTCACCGCGGTCTTGCCAATAACGTGCGTAGTGACGTAGGTTACCAAACTTCATCTCCGTCAACAAATTATCCACTACTGCTTTATTTACAGAAGCCCTAAACTAAACAGCAATTCGACCTTTAACAAGTTTGATGCGCGATCTGACTCAAAGAATTTTATCCATATATCTTTATAATGAAATCGTGATTACGGGCAATTTCAATATACACATTTCTGGTTGGCTTCCGCATTTTGGACAGACAACACCCGAAGGGCGGTGTGTTGAGAGCCCATGCGAATACCCGATGTTGATAGTCAACCGCAAACACCCTGGATTTGTTTTTTACTTCTCACCGCGATAAGTACACTGTTCATATGCTTTTCCATTTGGGATTGCAGGACCATTGTGTTATATCAGCTAATTTTTCGTACTCCCACTGAGCAGTTAGAGAAAAGATGCATTTGAGAGAGTTTGGTATTGCTTTTGGGATCGACGACTGTCCTTTTCAATGGATTAGAAATTAGCATTCGGAACGTTCAATTCCAGTTGCCTTGGAAAGTTCCAAGTCTGATATTCACAAAATAAATGCTGGTGTGCCCCGGGGCCCCATTATGTCTCTGACTTTCTTTTTAACTTTCAATAATGATCTCTTGTTTGCTACTTCTAATCCAATATTTGAGAATAACAGTACTCTCTGCTCAAGTAATTCCTCATCATTGTTCAACAAACATTATATGTTGATCTATTCAAAATCATAAAACTCATATAGCACTCATTTTCTTTTATAGATTTTTATAGACTTTTTTTATCTATTGGTAAAACTTCCGTACCCCATTCCTGGAGTATCATCTCTCAATTTCCTCGACCTAGGGCTTTTTATGCTGCTTTTTCCAGCTGAGAAGATGGTGTTCTCTCTATATCCTTTTCTGTACGTAGAGCTCGTGAGCAGCACATGTCCTTGCATGCAGCGCCGCTTAGTATGCATCTTGCTTAGCTGCATGTTCTTGCCGGCAGTCGTTGTCAAACCAGGGTTTTCATTGTGGTGACCAAGTGAAATCCAGCACATCAGGAACCGCATCTCTGATGACTTTTTGGCAATATTGCCAATGGTCTTGGATACTTGATGCTGGCGATATAGGACATTTTAAGAGACTAAAGGATACTCAATCTGTAAAGGACTTGGCGATCTCTTGCAATTGTAGCTGTCCGACTTAAAATTTCCTCACAGTATTACATTAGCTTGCCTTTGCGTTATTCAGGATGTTATCCATTCCGAAAGTTCGGACTTCCGTAATACTGGAGGAAATTTTATTCAAGAGCTAATAAAGAAGCTATCTTCGTTGTCGTCATTTTTCTCCTCTTCAGACGATCAATTTAGCAACTGCTTACTGTCAGCAACTAATGAAACTGGAAAAGCAATCAAAAGAAAACTCTATCGTGTTCCACCACGATAACGCTAGACCAGACACACCTTTGTTAACAAAAATAATTACAGTTTATTGTTTGTTTAGGAAAATTAGAGTTTTATTCCACAATAAAATAGGAAAATTTAAAAATTTACTTTCTTGATGACCCAATGCAACAGTGTATTATATTAAAGGATGATCGCACATACAGTGAACAAAATTCTTATAAAAACCCTTCAAACTTGTAATCTGTCTTTTTTAATACTTCAACGAAATTTTTAATCTTCTCAGGAAATTCATTGTACTTAGTTCTGTTAAAAAAAAAAAAAAATAAATAAAAATAAAAAAAAAGAAAAAACAGCAAACGTATTCAAAATTGTTTCATTTATTAGACCACAATATTGATTATTAAAACAAATTTTATTCATTCGGAATAACTGCCTTTTGCTTTAACACAAGCTCCAAACGGTGCGTGTGGCCATTAGGTAATAACGGCCCGTACGGTTTACATTCAGATCATGGACGCTGTTCTGTTTATTGTTATTTTTAAGGCTTTGAAAATTTCTGTCAGGAGTCTTGCAGGTCATGTTCTCCAATTTTGGATTCCATCTGGATTCTCTTCTCATCCTCTTCGCCGGCCAATCTTCTGCTGCAATAAAGCCATATATATTGACTCTGAGCCACTCCTGCTTGGATTTGACTTTGTGCGCTGGAGCAGAGTCCTGTTGGAAGATCCATCTGTATCTATTGAAATGGGTGTTTGTCAAACCCTTCACAACAACCTCTAGCACATTTTTTGGTAAACCTTTGCACCAGTTCTTACGCATTTTTCACAGAAATGGAGATGTGACACCATGGTAAGAGACTTCCCACCAAATCATAACAGAAGCGGGATGATGTCCACGTTGAACCTCAGGAAGAACTTTTTTTGCTTCCTTAAAAGAAGTGGTATGCCATTTGTCATTTTGTTTGTTGAAAACTTCTTCCACGGTAAAAATTTCTCATCCGTAAACAAAATGTTTTCATGGCCATTGTCCGCGTGACCTACAAAAGTCGCATCTTACCACCCTAAATTTTTTTTAGTTGAAGAGTTAGAAAACCCGTGGATCGACAATAGGCTTTCATATGCAGATCGTCCTGAATCAGCCTAGACATGGATCTGGTTGATATATCCAATTCCTTGGACATGATCTGCTTCCTAAGGGGATTTCTCTGGATTCGTTCACGCAATGCCTTTACTACCGCATTCGTAAGGACGACGCACGGGCGACCACTTCTTGGCCTGCCCTCTACTTCAGATAATTCGCCAAAGCGAGCAATAGCTCAATAAACGAATATTCTCGAAATTCCGAGTGGTTCTAGCAACTCGAAAATTTGGTCAGCACTCTTTTCGCACTTATGCAACGCTATTACCTCTCGATTCTCTTTAACGCCCCATTCCATGTTAATAATTTGCAAACTGAAACCAAACTGAGTAGTATTCTTCACTGATCATTGCATGTGTTCTGAAAAAAAAGTTAACGGTTCTAATCCCACAAGAAGTTTTGCACGATAAGCGCTGGAAATTATGTAACAGAACTTGTGGCAGGATTAGGTAGTACATACATAATTAAAAATCCAATTTAATTCCTTTATACTAAAAATACATGAAAACAGCAGCTAATTCTTATAAAAACACCTGTTTTAAAATACTGTTAGGAATATTTTCTCCCTAAAACAATGATTTTAATAATGTGTATAAGCCCCTTTGTTAGTTATTGCTTCAAATATTATATTTGGCATGGTTTTATTTAAATTTTGGAGTGTTGTATTCGAAATAGGCTTCCACGACGAGTGTATGCCTTCTTTGAGCAGTCCAGTCCAGTCATATATACTATGCGAGATAGTGTTCCCCATAAATTCTCTTTAAGAGAAAACCATTCTTTTACTATCCTTGTGGCGTGAACGCCAGCATTATCTTGTTTAAAAACAAAGTTTTCTACAATTGACTGCTCGGCTCTTTCTACCATTGTATCCTCTAATAGGTGTATGTATATGGTATTTGAGAGTTCGTTTTTGTTGGTATGTATGAGATTTCCATCTTATCAGCGGTACAAAAACCAGCCTAAATCATTACACTACCACCCCAAAAAGTTCGGCTGAATTTTATTAACTTCATCATTCTATGATCATGCCAGTATATTGAAAAACCATCGGGTCCATTCAGATGGAACTGTTTTTCATCACTAAATAAAACATTTTTCCATTCTTCAGTCCATGGCATGTACTTTCTCACATAATTTAACCTTGTTGCTTTGTGTGTAGCAAAAAGCTGTGGTTTTGTCATTGCCTTTTGTGCACAGCATTCTTATCTGAGCTCAAATGAACTCTACGTTCATTTCATTTCTAACAATTTCTCCTGAATCATAAGTTGCAAAAATAAATTTTGTTTAAACTTTTACATTTATCATCCTACCTTTCTATACTGTAAAAAGTACGAAGTTATTAGTTAAGTTAACGAATATATTTCGAATTACTGTACTGTTTTTATAAGACCTTCGCACAAGAACTGCACTATTACAGCAAATTTGATGAAATAACACTACAACGAGCTTCGTTTGACACTTGCTATAAGTATTGCATAACGGTTGTTTCATGCAGACGATGATGGCTTTTAGAATAGAAAATCAAAATATTTTTAACTAAAGATAACGGAATTATCAACTAGCACTTTCAATGAGTATGATTTTTTTTATGGGAATTTCTCTCAATGTATATATATATATGCAGACGATGTTGGCTTTAAGAACAGAAAATCAAAATATTTTCAACTAAAGATAACGGAATTATCGACTAGCACTTTTAATGAGTATTTCTTTCAATGTATATTTACATATATAAATATATACATATAAGTACGTATATATACATATATATATATATATTCAAAAGATCAAACCATTCTACTTTCCTTGAAACCGTAGTGGTAGGCCTTTTAAACATCGTTTACTTTACTGTGTTTTTATCTTTTAACTTTGACAATAATATCGCCGCTCAGGTTCTATTTTTTTTTTTTTTTTTTTTTTTTTTTTTTTTTTTTTTTTTTCTGCATTTAAGTAAATTATCCTGTCTTATTGTTGTAAAAAATAAAATATTCTAAGCACGATTACATTACAATTTTTTTACAAATTTAAAAAGTCTCATGAATTTTGAAAGGGAATTGCTTCCAAGATGATACACAACTTTTTTTCTCTAGGGCTCTACAAAAATTGTATTAAATATTCGTTTTTTTTTCGTTACTTTTTAATAGATTTTCAAATCGGAATAATGTACATAAAAAAATAAATGAAAAACAATACGCAAACATTACAAAAAAAAATATATATATATATATATATATATTTTAACTTATAATCTACGTTATATTTTCAGCTCAAGAGTCTAGTGGTAAACAAGGTGTTCTGGGACCCACGAAAATATATCTTGCAGTTCAGCCAAATACTGCAGTTATTCAAAACGCGAATGTTCAAACTCCTCCATTACCTAATGTCCAACAGCCTCACCAACTCCAGCAAGTAAGTAATTCATAAAAATGTTCTTAGTTTTGTAATTTTTCAGCAAGTTAAATAAAGTGTTTTTTTCCACGTGTAAACAAACGAGTTGTTATTATTGAAAAAAAAAAAATTTTTTTTGTTTTGATTATTATATAAATATATTTTGATATATATTCGTATATGTATGTATATATATCAAGTATATACAATATATATTATACACATGAAGTATATATATATACAGGGTGACTGTCTAGAACTTTTTAAAATGCTACAATATAATTTTTTTTTTTGATAAATTTTATTGTGCCAAAGCAAAAAATGTTGGAAAATACATAAATTTTCAAATTGTATCAGTAGTTTTCAATATGTCCACCTTTGGCGCGAATAATGGCCTTGAGACGGCCGAAGAAAGCATCGCACGCTGCACGCAAGTGGCTCTGCTGTATTTTGGCCCATTCCCGGCGAAGTGCTTATTTCAGGTGGTCCAAACTTTGGTATTTTTTATTGCCACCCTTCGCTTTCAAAATACCCCAGACAGAGAAATCCAACGGATTTGCATCTGGAGAATTTGTAATCCATTGTGTCGAAGGAATGAAGTGTGGAACCAATCCTGGTTGACGCGCGCTTTGAGATGGTGCCGAGTCTTGTTGAAATGTACACGGTCTCCGACCGAAATGATTGTTTGCCCAGGGCTTCAATACTGACTCTAAGACAGTTTTACGGTATACGATCGCATTAATTTTTACGCCACGGTCCAGAAATACGAGCGAAGAGCGACCATCGGCGGTTATGGCGGTCCAAACCATCACCATCGGTGTTGCCTGCTTTCTGGTGGCCGTCCGAAGGTGTAAATTTTCGAAAGACCTCTCTGGCAAGTAAATTCCGTCAATTTGTTTGTTGACATATTGCTCGATAACAAATGGCAACTCATCGGAAAAAAACAAATTCGGCAACTCACCACGTACGTGCAAGCGTAGCAACACTTCGCTAGTAATTCATAAAAATGTTCTTAGTTTTGTAATTTTTCAGCAAGTTAAATAAAGTGTTTTTTTTCCACGTGTAAACAAACGAGTTGTTATTGAAAAAAAAAATTTTTTTGTTTTTAGTTATATAAATGTATTTTGATATATACTCGTATATGTATGTATATATATCAAGTATATACAATATATATTATACACATGAAGTTTATATATATACAGGGTGACTGACTCGAAATTTTTAAAATGCTACAATATAATTTTTTATTTTCTTTTTTGATAAATTTTATTGTGCCAAAGCAAAAAATGTTGGAAAATACATCAATTTTCAAATTGTATCAGTAGTTTTCAATATGTCCACCTTTGCCGCGAATAATGACCTTAAGACGGCTGAAGAAAGCATCGCACGCAAGTGGCTCTGCTGTATTTTGGTCCATCCCCTGCGAAGTGCTTGTTTGAGGTGGTCCAAACTTTGGTATTTTTTATTGCCACCCTTCGCTTTCGCTTCGCGCGCTCTGTGAGATGGTGCCGAGTCTTGTTGAAATGTACACGGTCTCCGACCGAAATGATTGTTTGCCCAAGGCTTCAATACTGACTCTAAGACAGTTTTACGCTATACCATCGCATTAATTTTTACGCCACGGTCCAGAAATACGAGCGCAGAGCGACCATCGGCGGTTATGGCGGTCCAAACCATCACCATTGGTGTTGCCTGGTTTCTGGTGGCCATCCGAATGTGTAAATGTTCGAAGGACCTCTTTGGCAAGTAAAATCCGTCATTTTGTTTGTTGACATATTGCTCGATAACAAATGGCGACTCATCGGGAAAAAACAAATTCTAACTTTTTTCTGTTGCGGTGTAAGATCGTGTGCTTTTTGGAACATCTATGGCTTGAACCCAAGCTCATTTTTCAGTATGTGTTGCATCCGTTCCAACGATGCCAGTATCACGGTAACTAGCTATGGTTCGAGAAACAAATGATTTATTCACGGTGCGGTGCTGGAGAGCTCTAACGATAGCTACATGTGGTTTCCCAGCCAAATATAAAGCAATCGCACTGACACGTTTGATAGTTTCTCCATCGTGGATAAAATTTTTTCAACGCAACTGAGACGCAAATCGTTTAAAAGGCTTGTAAATAATAAAATTATCTGTCATGTGTCAAAATTTTAGGTCAGAGTAATTAACGGTTTGGAAATTATAGCAATCTGAAGTTGGTTGCAGTTCGAGTCAGTCAGGGTGTAAAAATATAATTATATAAATAAGCGGTTGATTAAAAAACTATTCAAATCTTTAATTCTAATACAATATATGTAATATATTCGGTCATATAAAAAACCTTCGCGGTTTTTTGGTACATTTTTGAAAAAAAAAAAAAAACATTCTTTATTCAAAATCAATTTCAATCAAATACATATTGGCCATTATTACCTATGACCTTTTGCCATTTTCTGGGTAGCTTCATAACTCCTTCGGTATACAACTTCTGTTTTTATCAGCGAAAAACTTAGCCAAGTGATTTTCAGCGGCTCTTCGGTCGGCCAATTTTTTTACCATCAAGAGCGTTTTGCAAAGACCGAAACAAATGGTAATCAGAATGTGCAAAGTTCGGGTTATACGATGGGTGCATCAAAACTTCCCAACCAAGCTCCGTCAATTTGTTCCGGGTCATTAAAGATGTGTGTGGGCTAGCATTGTCATGATAGAAGACAACTAACTTTCTGTTGTCCAATTCTGGTCGCTCTTTCCTGATAGCTTCACTCAAACGGACGAGTTGTTCACAGTAGAGGGTCCAATTGACCGTTTGGTCAATTGCCTTCCAATCCCATCAAACACTCAACAAAACCTTGTTTGTGGTCGGTCACTGGCCTTTGACCATGATCGCTTGCGTTGGATATTCTTGTATTTAATATGAGAACGTATGGTTCCATTTCCTTACGTTTCACTGATGGTTATTCGGTCAATTAAATTTCTTTGCGTTATTTCATGTAGCACCAAAACACCGAGCTTCTTTGAGTAGCCTGCTCGTTTTAGATGATTCCAAACTATCATACGGTAGATGTTTAGTGCTCCGCTATCCCCAGATAGCTTTCGTCCCGGTCTTGCTCCATCAGTTGCAAAATTTTATCGATTTTTTTAATAACAGGCCGACGAGTGCGAGGTGCACTGTAAATTGCACAAATTTTTCGGCAAGTTTTTGCAGCGTTTTTCCTTCTTTTATAGAAAAAAGCATCACATAGCGTATTTCTTCCGATATTTCACTCATATTCAAATCAGTATAACTTTTAACATGAGCAACGAATTACACAGCTGTCTTTACAAAAAATGTAGCCTGACATGTCATCTTTCAAACACGTGTTCTTTTGACACAATCAGATTAGTGCTTCCAGATAAATGGACACCAACATCATCTAGTGACAAAAAACCGCGGGAGCTTTTTATATGTCCCAATACGATCTGCAACTAGTGTGAGACTGGACATGTCGAAGTCTGGTGTCCTGGGCTTTTATACTCCGGATATTGTTAATAAGAAGGTCGAGGGATCATATTACTTTCGAGTTTGTTTGTTGCCGCTAAGCTGATCGAGGTATGAAATCACTTTCGGATTGGGATGTTTGTTCTGATCGCACCGTGTCGTTATTAGGAACGTGACACGTAACGTTTGCATGTAAACAGTTTCGAAGGATGTGTCGAAGGAGTGAGTTGAGTTGTTCTATGTCTTCTGAAATAGATAACAATAAATGTTACAATAAGTCCTGTTTCCGGTAATAGTCCCATAGTCGATATTATAGCCCTGTTGCTTGCTTTCATAAGCAGACGTTTTAGCAGGTTTATATTGTTGGATCTCAATAACTCCTAAATTTTGTTGCATTTGATCTTCTGGTTGTTAAGCAATCCAGACAAACGGGTTTGGTTATTATTTATTTTACAAAATGTGTAATTAAATTCTTTTTGTTTATAAACTTGTATCTAAATTTTATAATTTCTTTGCTTAAAACTAATTTACCATCATTTTGGCTTATGGCTCTTGTTTCATACAATTTACATTTTTCGTATATGATAGGATAGTTAATAATGATACCATTTTTCTGTATTATCTTAAATTCTAAAACATCGATTTAATCCGATATTTATATCTTTAATAATAATACAGCAAGACTTAAAATATTTAATTTATCTAAAGTGAGTATTGATACCATTTTGTAATTCAAATATTATGAGTTTACAAGCTCGTCTCTGATCGTATGCTTCACAGATTTAATAGCATCGAGTAGTTTTAAGTTAGTTACAAATTTTCTCTTATTACTTTTAATCAAAGAGATTGCTAGTTCATCGTCATGGTCTGGCGAACCAGTGATCCATTTCCAAATGGTTCCTATTGTATCAATTGTTGTTGTACAATACAATGTTATATAGAGCATAGGATCATTGGCTGATCACACAAAATCTCTAGTAAATATATTCGACGATTTGATCATCAGTCATTTTGAATGGAATTAGGATTGATAGGAGTGTTGGGGAGTCCACGGTCTAAAATTAGAGTTTAAGGTTATCTTTGTGGACCATTTTACCATTACTTATTTTGAATTAATTCACTTAAGTTGTAATTTACCAAAGTAAGCATCAACTGTTTTTTTTTTTTTTGATAAACTTTATCATTTGGTTTACTTTTGAATATTTTTTTATTGTTATGGGAATAATTTTGTCCTGTGCCATGGCTAATTTTAGTGGGACATCAGAATGATATATTTTTATATTTTGTTGTATAAAACTTAAACATAAAACATAAACAGCATGAATTTGTTGTATTTATTTGCTGCTCTAATGCTTCAGTGTAATCTAGTCAACTATGTTGTTTTATGCAGCGAGCAATTTCCTGTAAAGGATTGTGTCTTAATGACCAAAAATTTTGAGAAGCATTTGTGCACGTTAGGAATTCAATTTTTTGGCGAAAATAACGTTAATATGAATGGATCTCCCCTCCTTAGGAATTGGCGCCTCGCCAATTGGGATCTTTATAGGGTGCCTGTCTTATTTGTTTATACTACAAATCTCCAAATTTTTGGCATAATGCAACAATTCTTGCATATTTGCAAAAATTTGCTTCGCATTTTCTCGAGCATTCTTATGGGCTATTCCACTCCTATGAGATTTGATCTTTTTTGTTCCTTATGTTGTTTACAATATATTTGGGTCGTAAACTTATTTTTAAAGTGTTCCTTAAAAATTGGATAAATTTCGCATATAGTTTCGATTATGCCAAAATAGGATTAAGCCAGGTGGTTCATTAAAGGATATTAACTGACGTGTTTTATTTGGGAAGAGTTTCATTTGTTCGTGGACAAATATATTTAACATATTTAATTTATCATCTTCAATGTTGGTAGGGTCAGGTTTATAAATCATTTTGACGCCTATTCTTCAATTAACACATGGGCTGAAAAGTCCGTTTTATAGTAAAACACAAAATTTTTGCAAAACAACTTTATTTATCAATATAGTTGCCTTCGAGGGCGATACACTAATTGAAACGATTTTTCAATCTTTCGATATCAGGTTTGTAGTACGATTTCGGTTTAGCTTCAAAATAGGCCTCTGTTTCGGCGATTACTTCTTCATCGGTCTTAAATCTCTTTCCGGTGAGCATTCTTTTGAGGTCTGAGAACAGGAAATAGTCGCTGGGGGCCAAATCTAGAGAATATGGTGGGTGGGGGAAGCAATTCGTAACCGAATTCATTTAATTTTCCCATCGTTTTCATCGACTTGTGACACGGTGCATTGTCTTGATAAAACAGCACTTTCTTTTTCTTCAAATGCGGCCGTTTTTCTGCGATTTCGTCCTATAAACGCTCCAACAAAGCAATGTAATAGTCGCTGTTGATAGTCTGCCCCTTTTGGAGATAGTCGATGAAAATTATGTGTATCTCAAAATGCGGATGCCATAACCTTGCCAGCCGAATGTTGAGTTTTTGGTCGTTTTTGACGAGGTTCGTCGCCTGCTCGCCACTCAGCTGACTGCCGACTTTACTCTGGTGTGAAGTGATATAGCCAAGTTTCATCCATTATTGCGGTTGAAGAGCTTTAAGCACTTCTCTGGATCATCAACACGCTGTTGTTTTTGGTCGACTGTGAGCAAACGCGGCACCCACTTTGAACAGAGCCTTCGCATGTCCAAATATTCGTGTATGATGTATCCAACACGCTCTTTTGATATCTTCAGAGTCTCAGCTATCTCGATCAACTTCACTTTACTTCACATTCGTAATCATTTTCTGGACTTTTTGGATGTTTTCATCTGAAACAACCTCTTTTGGACATCCACTGTGTGCATCATCTTCGGTGCTTGTATGACCACTTTTAAATTTTTCAATCCACTTGCGAATGGTTCGTTCGGCTGGTGCAGAGTCCGGGTAACACTTATCAAGCCATTTCTATGTATCGGCTGCATTTTTCCCATCAAAAAGCAATGATCATCCGGGCTGACGGATAAAAAGTAGTTTTGAGAAAAACGCGTTTAGTTAGTTATTATTATTTGCTGTAACTTTAAAATGACAAAGTGTATCTGTCTAAAATTTTCACTTTAAACTTTGAAAATATGTAAAAAAAAATAAATTTTTTGAAAATCGAACATAAAACTCCCTTAATGGCTTTGCGATTTTTGCATAGTTTTTTTTTTATAAATTTTTGGTAATAATTCCTAAGAAGCAGTAGTGGGTGGTGGGTAATCTTTAATGGTCGTTACCTTATTAGAGTGAGTTTTTACTACGTTATGTCCAATGACAACTTAGAAAGTCCACGCTTTCTTTATATAGAGTGTACAGAAACCTTCATATTGTCTTCCTTATAGAGAACTATTTGGCTTTTCCTAAATTTGATAATATTATGTTTGTATCAGGTACTTGTTAGATACCATTTGTTCATTAAGTTTTTTTTTATAATCTATCACCAATACGTGTTTAGGGCTTCGTCCGTTTTTGTACCTTTTTTTGGGATGACTTATACCAGACAGTTGTATGTGGACTTCGATGATCTGATGATACTAGCGTCAAGAAGTTTTTGTACTTCTTTAGTTAAGAAATCGTTTGTAACAGAATGGTATATAATATTTATTTATATATATAGGGCGATTCATCGTGATCTTGATCAAAAAAAAAAAAAAAATAATAATAATAATAATAATTACCGTGTGGCGCTCCCTTTGTTGAGTTGAGTTTTTTAATTTGGTACATATGTTGTTGATATTCCCTCTAAATCTTAGCGTCATAGCTTGACATTTTCAAAAGTTATGTAGCCAAAAGTGTGTGTTGCCGATTTTTTACAATTTTCGAAATGGATTTAAATTTGCAACAACAACCTTGTATTAAATTTTGGGTAAAAAACGAATTTAATGGTGCGCGAACATGGGAAATGTTAGAAAAGTGTTTCAGCAACTATTCTTTAAAGAAAAACAGTGGCACGAGCGGTTCAAAACTGATCATGAGTCAATCGAAGATGATGAACGCAGTGGCAGACCATCGACATGGAAAACCGAAAAAAACATTGATGAAGTAAAAGAAATGTTGGTCAATAACCGCAAATTAACTATCAGAGAGATAGCGGAGGACGTGAGCGTAGCCTATGGATCTGTCCAAGACATTTTGGTTAATGATTTGGGTTTCCGTCATTTATCAGCAAAGTTGGTGCCAAAAGACCTCATGCAAAAAAGAGACCGTGTTGACGTCGCAAAAGAGATTATTTGCGAGGCTGTATCCGATGCCATATTCATCAAAAGGATCATTACTGGAGACGAGACGTGGGCTTTTGAGTACGACACGCAATCCAGACATCAGGCAAGTGAATGGCGTTAACCAAATGAGCCAAGACCGAAAAAAGAAAACACGTCGTTTTCAGTCAAATAAGAAGGCAATGCTCACGGTTTTCATGGATTACAACGGTGTAGTGCATCATGAATTTTTGCTAGAAGGCCAGACAGTAAACAAAGAGTATTATTTGGGCGTAATGAGACGTATGCCAGAAGAAATTCGCCGAAAGAGACCAGAATTGTGGGCAGAAAACTCGGATTTTGCACCATGATAACGCATCGTCGCACAGTGCCATCATCATTCGTAATTTTGTGACGAAAAATGTAACAAATACCATCCAACAGCCACCGAATTCACCTGATTTGGCGTTGGCATAAGTGTATTGCAGTCGATGGGGATTACTTTGAAGAGGACAATATAGATTTAGATGAATAAACTTGTATTTTTAATTTTCTGAATGAATTCCAAAATTTTTTTGATCAAGGTGGTATTTTCAGTGAATGCACTCTGGAAAAACTCAATGAAAATCCGGTGTTTTATCGTGAAATTTTGTTCAGTGATGAAGCCCATTTCTGGCTCAATAGATACGTTAACAACCAAAATTGCCGTATTGGCGCTGATGAGCAACCCGAAGAGTACAAAGAGCTACCATTACATTAATTAAAAACAACGGTATGATGTGGTTTATGGGCTGGTGGAATCATTGATCCTCTTCGAAAATGAGTAAAATCAGAATGTTACCGTCAATGGTAACCGTTATCGCGCTATGGTAATGAACTATGTGCTTCCTGAAATTCAAGCATATGGTCTCGGTGAGCTCTGGTTTCAACAAGCTACGAACGGCGGTACGAACGGCGCTACGAGCCATACAGCGCGTGAAATAATGGACTTGTTGAGAAATCATTTTGGTGAGCACTTAATTTTAAGTTTTTCTACGGTAAATTGGCCGCCTAGATCATGCGATATCACACCTTTGGATTATTTTCTATGGGGATATGTAAAGTCTCAGGTCTTCAGGAATAAGCTTGCTACGATGGATCACCTCAGACGTAGTCGTGGCCAACATTTACATAATATCATTTTCAAAAAGTAAATGCCATGAATTGTTCTTTTAACCTATATAAAAATTTTAAGTTCACTTTCAAATTTATGTGTTTTATTTTACATTGTAAATCAAACCTCACAATGAATCACCCTTTACAAGTATGTGGCTACGTAATTGTATTAAACTCTATGTTAATATAAACACGTAAAAAATATTTACCAATACCCCGCTTTGCGTTGTTCCGATTTGCGTCGTGTTTTAAAAATGCTCTGTAACTTCAAAGTTTATGTTTCGGTTTGCGACGATGGCTTCGACTTGCGTCGATTTATTAACGTAAATATAACGTATAAATGTGTGTCTGCATTCAAATATAAAACAGTAAAATTGAAGGATGTCTGCTAATTACTAGTTGAAAGTCTCGCGGTTTCATTGATAGGTTTGCTGAAGTCAAGTCAAAAGAAAATATTTTTCAATGTGAAAAATGTCTGCTGATTACTAGTTGAAAGACCCTCAGTTTAAAAAATTATTTGACAGGAACGGAATCGAACAAACCACTCCTCGGTCCGGCGTTCACCCACAGCTTTTTTACTGTAAGCTGCACAAATTTTTCGGCATGTTTTTGCAGCAATTTTCACTTTTTTATAGTAAATAAGCATCACATAGCGTATTTCTTCAGATTTTTCACTCATATACAAATCAGTATAACTTTTAACACGAGCAACGAATTACACAGCTGTCTTCACAAAAAATGTAGCCTGACATGTCATCTTTCAAACACGTCCGAGGGGGTCCGAGGCAATGGCCTGCAAGATCATCTGATCACTTGATTTTTTCTTGTGGGGTTACTTAAAAAGTGAGGTTTACAGAAAAAAGCCAACAACACGTGAAGACATGAAAAGACGAATAACTGAAGCTTGCCGGAAGATTACACCAGAAATACTTCTCAGTTCTGTTGGTTCATTTATAGCGCGGATAGACAAGTGTATTGAAGTAAATGGTCACATTTTCGAGCATTTGTTGAAATAGTCTCGGGAAATAAAATTCAATGATTCAACAGTGGGAAGCAAGGGGACCCACTCTAATTAATCACAACGAAGGAAACAAAATACTGCTACGTCCACTACGTCCATTGCCCTTCTTTTCAATGTCATGGAAACGCTGCTAAACAGTCAGCTCATGAATTATCTCGAAACACGAAAACTTCTCAATGACCGGCAGTCCGGTTTGTCTTACCGAAAAGTTTACATCTATCTGACGAAAGCAAGATCTTTCATTCTTGACAGAGTTTGATATCAGTCTGTTTTGTCGAAAATGCGTGTTTTTGGGATCGATGAATCTCTTCAATGGATTAGCAATTACCTTTCGGAACGCTCAATTCAAATTGTCTTGGATGCTGGTGTGTCTCTGTCCTGTCTCCGACACTCTTTAATTTTCGTTAGTAATAGAATCAAAAAATGTAGAAACGTTTTCACCGATTTTTCTTTGCAGGAGGTATGGTTACCCGTAGACAAAAGTCGTGGATCAATCTTAGATCGTATATGAATATCAATCAGTCGTTCTACAGGTTTCAGAAGGGAAGCTGATAGACATATAGTCTGAGATCCTTTGGGACAACATGAAAACGTTGTGGCCTTAGAATGAAATCCACATTAACTTCTCTCCAGGACAGGGGAATGTGGATCATTTCTACGCAGTTCGTCATGATTTTCTCTAGCGTTGGTAGGATGATATCGGAGGACTTTTGTAGCTCGGCAGTTATTTAACCATAGTTTGAAGTTATGGCAGCGCTCAGAGCAGGTTGTCTTTTGTAATCAGACCGTGAATTTTAATCCCGGAAACTACTGTTAACAGCATCCCGGACTTCGTCAACAATTACAACGAAACTTAAAAATTTAAATAAAATAGGCTTTTCTTCGAACTTCGATTTGTTTATATTCTTTCGAACTACAAACTTAAAGAAAGGAACATTTTAACAACAATAAACTTAAAGCAACTAATACAAAACTTCAAGAACCGACTTTAATAATTCGTTGCGCTCGTTGTCGCATTTCTTTTTGTGTTTTAAAAATGAACAACTTTAGAATCTTTACAATCTCATCAATCCTCCGTAAAATTCCCTCTTGAGCGGGTTCGCAAGTCCTCCTTTTCATAATCGCTAATCCACTCGAGTTTTCTATAAGAATATGCATTAATATCATGAAAATTAAAAAAACATTTTATACTAAAAATTAAATTGAAGGTGTGTTCGGTTCTATCCAGTATTTAGTAACTAAGTTTCGGTAATCTTTGTAATCCTACAAAGAAATTGCTGTTATTTATGTGCTAAAAAAGCAAATCATCTTACCTGATTGAATATGTCGATACATTATTGGCGAACATTAACTTCCAGGTTATTTTTGTTGTTCTTTTTTTAAGGACGTAAAACGAACCTAAACGGACAGCAAAACTAAATTCGAATTTTTGAAATTTGAAAATTTTGACACATCAATTGATTGTGAAGTTCAACAAATCCCACAGAAATTTCTTGTGTTAAAATGGGCATATTGTAATCAATCTTAAGAATATAAATAAACTGCACGCATTTCGGAGAAGCAAAAAGAAAAAACATATTTTTTTGATTCAAAACAATAAATATACATTAACTGGGGGCTCAAGCCGGTCTAACTCCTGGTTGCAGCCACATATCCTTATAAAATAGGATATGATAGGAAACCTATTCAACTACTTACGACATATAGGAAAAAAAGAACACAAAATGGAAAACATTTCAGCACTAAAAGCACAAATTGAGATTCTAAAATCTGGAGAACACCCAAAGGTTCAACAAAGGTCAACACTTTAGAAGTACAACGATCGTTCCAAACTATAACAACAGTGGAACAACATGAAGACTTCACACCTAGTATCACTGATGCCAACCAAATAAACCTCAAAACATTTGAAGCCATATCATGTTTTTATGAGGACAAAAATCAACCATAACACAAAGCTAAACTTCTATGCAATCATCAACAGTCTCGACTATACATATGCCGACCATATGTAGACTGTCGGCAAAGTCAGCAAAGCCTTCAATTTCGCATTATCCAAAATAGAAATGTCAGGTGATCAGGGATCTAAAGCAATTGCAAACTACGCAAACCAGGAAGCAGTCCGCACTTTCATCACAGGACTCAACTATACAGCCACAATCCAAGAGGCCTCGAAACTGCAATGCCAGCACCATATACTACAAATATGCAGTTTTATGCCCAAATATCACCACAATCAACGACAAAACCATCTGCCACAAACTTACAAGGACAACAGGAGATATAACCCAAATATACGTGTCGAATATAACCATCAACCACCACAAAGATATATAATACATAATACAAAAAGTAAATTATGCAGTTAATAATAACAAATATAAAAGTGATATTCAAAATATTATGCAAATAAATAATGATACAAACCAAGTCCTACTACAATACAAGGTACAATTAGGACAAAATTCGAAGATCGTATTTGGGTGAAGCAATACCCGTATTCAATCACAGATAACGAATTTATAAATAATGAAATACAAAAATTATTAGACAATCAGACAATCAGTCCACACAACTCTCCAATCTGGATCGTCGCAAAAAAAAAGGTACCGATAATGAAGGGAAACCTAAAAGACGCATGGTAGTAGATTTTCAGAAGCTTAATGCTCAGACTGTCACTGATAGATACCCTATCTCAGACGTTGCAATGACTATTCAAATTCTAGGTAAAGCAAAAATTTTTACGACATTAGACTTCAAGTCAGGTTTTCACCAAATCTTAATGAAAGAATCAGATAGGGAAAAAAACGCATTCAGTGTTAAAGGCGCAAAATATGAATTCCTTAGAATGCCGTTCGGCTTAAAGAACGCACCTTCTATATTTCAACGATACGTAGATGATATCCTACGTCCATATATTAGCAAATTCGCGTACGTTTATATTGTCGATGCAGTCAATAATCCTCACCCGAAGAACATATGGAACACATACGTACAATAATAAGTGCACTCCACAATACAAATATGAAAATTTGAAACGAAAAAATCATATTTTTTCCAGTATTCTGTAGAATAACTCGGACATATAATTAAATATAACAAAATAACTATAACTAACAAAATTAAAACTATAAAAGATTTTACAACCAAGGCTACTATTGGAAGTTTACACAGAATTTCATCGCAATAGTAAAACCCCTCACTACATTTTTACGCGGGGATAATGGTAGTTTAAATTAAAATCAAAGCGTAAAAATTTTAATTAATCTATATCATCCAGCATTCAAGGCTTTAACTAAAATAAAAGATGCATTTTATTACAATTATTACAACTCGACTTCAACAAATCTTTTAAATTAATTACGGACAAGTAACTTTTCAATAGGAGCTATGCTCTCTGATAACAAAAAACCTATTTCATTTATATCTAGGACCCTTAACAAAGCAGCAAATCTACAGCACGAATGAAAAGGAACTCCTCGCGATCGTTTGGTCACATCAAAATCTAAGAAACTACCCGTACGGTATAGCAGACTCACAACACTCAGCTCAAAGTTCACCAATCGAATCAAAAACAATAAACCCAGAGGTAACGAACGCTATTAAAATTGTTGAAGAAACCTTATTCCACGTCGAAAATGATATTATTTCAACGTTTCCAAATTTACCAATTTTTTTAGCACAAAAAATTACAGAAGGCATAGAAAATATAGATAGGCAAAAAGAAATAGTAATGCATACACACAAGCGAACACATAGGAATTATAAAAATAACTCTCAAGGAATACTAACTACATATTTTTGGCCAACTATACGCCAAATGTGTAAAAAGGAAACACAAGACTGTAAAATATGCCTAAAAAATAAATACGAACGCAGACAAACAAACAACCAATCGGTGCCACACCTATACCAAATCATGTGGGCGAATATATTCATTTAGATTTATTTCACATGAATGGAAATATATATTAGCACAACTGATAAATACTCTAAATATTGTTACATACGCGAAATCCCGAGTAAAACTAATGTACATAAATACATTGACGAAATCATATCACAAATTTACCCCAACGCAAAATTCATAATGACCGATAAGGAATTAGCATTCACAAGCATATGCAGCAAACAAATATATGAAAAACTACAAATTGTAAAAACAGTAACACCAACATTCCATTCGGTAACCAACGGTCAAGATGAGCATACACACAGAAAATAATTCTTCACCAGGAAAGGAAATTTTCAACGCGGTACGACAATACCATTCAGTGACAGGAGAAAAACCCGAGGACATATTTTTTAATCGAGGAGGGTATCCTGACACCAAACAAAAACTAGAAAAAACCAAAATAAGGTACTTATACCATAAAAAAAAACACAAGTATATCACATACAAAAAAGCAGACATTGTTTACTCCAAAACACACCGTCGAAACAAAAAATGTGCCGAAAATACACCAAACATATTGTAAACGAAGATAGGGGTAGTACTATACTTACAAATCACGGTACAATTATACATAAGAATTCGCATATAAAGACTCAGCAGAACAAATATTAATAAACAAAATAGAAATGCTTAAATCACAATTACTCCCAAAATCATTAGAACTAGACGATCACTTGATGGAGTGAAAAGTAACCTCCTTAATCGCTAGAATGCGCTGTTACTGAAAAAAAAAAAGCTTATGGCGCCTTGAAGTTCGTTTATATTTAGACAGACATGCCAAATTTCAGTGCGATACTGTTTTTAGTTTTGTTTTGACAGCTGAATGTTGTTGACGTGTTTGGCATCATGTTGAATATGGATAAAAACGATTTTCGTTCTCTCATAAAACATTATTTTTTGAGAGGCAAAACGGCGAAGGAAACAAAAGAAAAGTTAGATAAATATTATGGGGCTAATGCTTCGTCAGATTACACCGTCAATTGCTGTCGCATCCACCGTATTCGTCCGGTTTGGCTCCCTCGGACTATTATCTCTCAAAAACCTCAAAAGATGGCTCATCAATAAAAAATTCAGCTCACGCGAGGAAATCTCGACGCCACGGAGGAGTATTTTGTAGACCTTCCGGAAAATTACTTTTCGGACGGGATCAAGAAGTTGGAAAATCGCTGGAATAAGTGTATCAAACTAAAAGGGACTATATTAAATTAAATAAAAAAAAACATTTAAATTTTTTTTTTTTTTCATTCCCAAGGAGGTTGTTTTTCACCCCACCTAGTAACTCTCTAGGATCAGCTCTTAAGTTTATAACAGGTACACCCGATCACGATGACTTAATTGAAACCAAGACAAAATTAAATACGATAATAGAAAACAACAATAAAAGATAATAAATTCACAATTTGAGAAAATACTAGAAACTCGACCCTAAAGCCATAATAGACGACCTAGTTCTTGCAGAAGTATAGAACGAACTAACCTCTATTGCTAATACAATAAATTGAGCTAAAAATGGAAATTTTTATTCAGGTACTTTAAATTTAAAAGAACAAATAACATCTAATGAAGCATCAGACTTACCTATTATAACTATTTTAGAATATGCCGATATTCACATCTGTTATTTTAATCATGCAATCATAACTATCTATAAATATCCAATATTAAAATTTAAATGTAATTTATTTAATCTATATCCACTAGCACTTAAGCAAGGGAAACTTTTGTTAGATCTTAAGATATCAAATTGCAACAATGTATTTATTCGCATAGAAAAATGTAAAAATTACATAGGAAACTATATATGTAAAATTAAGACTCCAGACAATTGTACTATTAATATACTGGAAAATAAGGCAGCCGAAGTTATACACGAGAACAATGCACCACTACAAATACTCGAATGCGGAAATATTATCACTATGAGCATACCTGGAATAATGTAAAAATAGACGGACAGTTCAACTACTCCAAAACTGTTGATGGGAAACAATATTTCAACCATCAACAAGAATTCAAAAATGCCTTACTCAAACAACACAACGAAAAACTAGATAACTTGGGCATAATCGAATCATATGCCGTTTACAAATTCAATAACATCCAAAAAATATCAACTTTCCTGATACTAGTCGAAGAACATTCCGTACAATACTTAATTTATCTCATCATGGGGCTATGCTTAATGGCATTACTCATCTGTGAGTGCTACAAAGTAAAAAAAGCAATAGCAAGAAGGCAAAGAATCAACAAAATAAACGAAACAGAACTTTAAAGAATCCGACAAAGAAAGAAATTTAATCTAAAGCGATTACGCTTCATTTTAAGAAGAATAATAACGTAGTTTCTCTACCTGCCTATCTCTTCGCTCTCTCTCACTACAAACGTAAACAACGGCATGTTTCAACAAGCAAAAACAGTAACTTGTAATTTGAAAACACGTAAACAACGATAACATGCTTCATTATCTTGAAATACGGAAAACATATTTCAACACAATAATCCAATGCGTTTGCAATTATCGACATAAAAAACAATACGATAACAACCGCATCCTAGTTAGTATAAATAGCAGTAATATCGAATATTGTGATCAGTTTTAAGAATATAAGAAAACATATTTTTTTGATTCAATATATATGAATATACATAAATTCGCGTTTGTTTGACATAAAACCCATATTTTTGCATACGAGAGCAGATTTGTACTGTTTTGTGTTGTTTATTTCGAGTACAAAAGTACACCCAATATAGGAAAATTGACTAAAATTAAACAATAGAGAAAATATAGAGTGATTCATCGTGAGGTTTGATTTATAATGTAAAATTAAACACATAAATTTGAAAGTGAACTTAAATTTTTATTATCGGTTAAAGGAACAATTTTTTGTGAAAATAAAACACTGATATAAATGAGAAAGTAAAAAACATTTTATTCAAAGTATTGGCGATTGCTAGCTACACATTTCTCCCATCTTTCAGGCAAATTATAGATTCGTCTTTTGAAGAAAACCAAAAAGTAACCCAATTTCCGACTTCCTCGTAGGAATCAAAGTGTTGCTCAGCTAATGCGTGTCCCATCGATGAAAACAGATGGTAGCCGGAGGGGCCAAGTCTGGTGAATACGGCTGGTGAACCAGTTTTGCTTTGTGTGCAGGTGCATTGTCATGGAGTAAAATTACCTCGCCGTGTTTTCTGGCCCGTTCCGGACGTTTTTCGATCAATGCATGGTTCAAATTGATCATTTGTTGTCGGTTTCACCAGGTTTTAGAAGCTCGTGATACACCTCACCTTTCTGGTCCCACCAGACACACAGCATTGTCTCCTTGCCGATCCGGTTTTGCAGTCGATGGTTGTCCCGGATTAACCCATGATTTTTTCCATTTTGGATTCTGAAAATAAATCAATTTTTGATCGCCAGTAACAATTCGATGCAAAACTGACCTTTTATCGTGTTTTTGAAGCAAAATTTCAAAAGAGGTTTTTCGGTTTTCCATCTGTCTTTTATTCAATTCATGTGGCACCCATTTTCCCGACTTTTGGACCTTTCCCATAGCTTTTCAACAGTCAGAAATTGTTTATTGCGCAACATTTAACATTTCTGCCATTTGTTTCTGACTCAAAGTGTCATCTTCATCTAACATTGTTTGCAATTCGGCGTCTTCAAACTTTTTTGGTGGTCTTCCACATTCTACATTTCTCACATCAAAATCGTTATCTCTGAACCGTTGAAACCATCTTTTGCATGTTGCTTCTGATAGAGCATGATCACCATATGCTCCGACAAGCATTCTATGCGACTCTGCAGCACGTTTCTTCAAATGAAAACAACAAATTAATGCTTTCCGCAAGTCATCATTTTCTGGTACATTTTTAACACGATGAAAAAATATGATGTTGTTTGCTCAATGACTTGATGTATACTAAATATGTTTGACAGGTGTCATAGCAACCAAACCAAAAATTATCTTATCGCAAAATCATCTTCAGTGACGAAGCTCATTTTTGGCTCAATGGGTTCGTTAATAAGCAAAATATGCGTTATTGGTCGGGTGAAAATCCACATGTGCTTCATGAATCACTACTTCATCCACAAAAAATAACTGTTTGGTGCGGTTTGCAAGCCGGCGGCGTTATTGGGCCATATTTTTTCGTCGACGATAACGATCGTCACGTTACTGTGAATGGTCAGCGTTATCGCGCCATGATGACCGATTATTTTTGACCCGAATTGGAAGATATGAACTTGGACGACATGTGGTTTCAACAGGATGGTGCCACAAGCCACACAGCACACGTTAGAATCGATTTATTGAAGAGTAAGTATGGTGGGCAAGTCGATTGGCCGCCTCGTTCGTGCGATTTAACGCCGCTTGACTATTTTCTGTGGGGCTACGTTAAGTCATTGGTTTATGCCAACACGCCGACTTCGTTGAAAGAGCTCAGAGCCAACATTGAACGCGAAAATAGCGGCCGTTTCGGCCGCAATGTGTGGCCGAGTCCTTGAAAATTGGGTCCAACGAATCGACCGCTGCAAACGTGCCCGCGGTGGCCATATGAAACGAAGTCGAGTTCCATTCATAAATGTTTTGATTGTACTTCAAGACAATAATAAAGTTTTTGAAATTTCTCAAATGGTTTGCCTTTTATTTAAAAAAAAAATTGTCAAGTCGTTATTAGAAAACCCTATATATGTTTAAAAAAAAAAAAAAAAAAAGCAGATAAACATAAGTACAATATAGTATATGGTCAAAAAGATAGTAATGAAAGAAAGAGAACAGGTGAAGAAAAAGTCAAAAAATAGAAAAATATTGCTGCTGTACAGAGAAATAACAAGGATGTTATTTGCAAATGGTGAGACGTGGTCGTTTGTTTCTAGATACTGAATTATGCTGACAGTGTATTGTTTCGGCAAAGGAAATAACATGTGTCAATAGTGTTGCATTTTTGACTTAGTTAGAGACGAGCGCATATCCAAAGTTTCCGAAGGCAGGCGTAACTAGTCAGAACAGGACAGTCGACAACTGATTTTGAGACCTAGACACGACGATACGAAATGGTTCTTTGCGCTATTTATTGGTATATAGGGGAAGTTTTTAATTTCATATAGTTTTTTAGAAATCAATATTACCTGCGACTTAGACGGGTTTAAGACAAGTGCGTTTTCATCCAAAGATTAACTGCATGCAGGACTTCATTTACCCTACAAAAAAAGTTTTCCATTAGGCTTAGGTGCCTTGAGAGGTGGATTTGTAGGTCGTCTGCATAAAGATGGTAGGTTAATTTTTGAGAATAGCTAGCTATATCATTAGTATAAATGCAGAAAAGAATCGGACCTAATATAGAACCCTGTGGAACACCTTGGAGGAGAGGTCTAGATTGAGAACATTTCCCATTACTATAGGTTGTTTGACTAGGACCAAACAAATAGCTCGACAAGAGTCTCACTTCATTTTGACTAAACCCAAAATAATAACGCAATTTTTCGCAGTATTTCGTTATTCACTGTGTAAAATGCGTTAGAGATTTCAAGCATTAATAAGACCGTTAAATGTCCCTGATCAATTTCTTGTCTGATATTATCTAAAACCTTCACCATAGCTATTGCACAACTATGTCCCGACTGGGGAAATGAGGGAATTTTAGGCGAAGGTGATCGCCAATCTGCTTGGCTTGGATTAGGTTTTTTAGCAATAGAAATAACCCTCATAATTTTCCAAGAATCTAGAAAAGTCAAAGAAGTGAAAAAAACAAAAAAATAATAATAATAATATGTGTCAGTGGACTTAAGATATATGGCAAAATATATTTTAAGAAACGAAGAGGTATTTCATCACCGATTGCGTTTGACTTAAGCTTAGTTAAAACTTCAACAACAGTCCAAAACCTTTGGTTAAATTAGTACACAAATTACTTCTTACATTCGATAAGAATGAGTTGTTTAAATTATCCTGACCTATATAGCAATCAGTGTCATTGTGTTTGCTGACAACAATACTACGCATATTTCTCCGAAGAGTCTTGGAATCTAATGACATATTTAATTTGGGGAGGTAGTAATGGCGTTTGGACTGCCGCCAACTTCCCAGTTTCTCGAAGTTAGTCTCTTTTTCCATTTGTGATATTAGTATTTTCCCTTCGATTATTAATGGAGTCAAGAACATCAGAAAAAAACCGACATTTAGAATTTTTAATTTTAACTGTTTTGAGTGGTACATTTTTATCAAATAACTCCTGAACAGTGTTTTGAAAGATATATAAATTTTTATTAGCTCCAGCATTAAAAATGCATTGACTCCAACATATTGTATTAGCATAGTGTGTGTGTGTGTTTATGTTCTTATAGTCTGTATTCGTATAAGTGAACGGTGTGGAGTTGGCAGTAAGTGAAAGTCTTTTTTATAAGTTAGAAAAATATTTATAATACATCGGCTGAAAAGTCCCAGCCGTTTCTAAGAAAGGGCACCACTTGAATTAAATCCATTTTCAGTAGTAGTACCAACCTTCAAAAGATACGTGTATAAATTTGACAGCTGTCGAACGATTAGTTCTCGAGATATAGCGTTGTGAGTAAAGCAACTTTTGTTATTGTTAAAAAAAACATGGATTTAAAGCAATATCGTGTGTTGATTTATCATTGCTTTTTGATGGGAAAAAATGCAGCCGATGCAAAGAAATGGCTTGATAAGTGGAATAAGTCGAACGAACCATTCGCAAGTGGATTGAAAATTTTAAAAGTGGTCATACAAGCACCGAAGATGATGCACACAGTGGATGTCCAAAAGAGGTTGTTTCAGATGAAAACATCCAAAAAGTCCAGAAAATGATTACGAATGTGAAGTAAAGTGAAGTTGATCGAGATAGCTGAGGCTCTGAAGATATCAAAAGAGCGTGTTGGATATATCATACACGAATGTTTTGACATGCGAAGGCTCTGTTCAAAGTGGGTGCCGCTATTGCTCACAGTCGACCAAAAACAACAATGTGTTGATGATCCAGAGGAGTGTTTAAAGCTGTTCAACTGCAATAATGGATGAAACTTGGCTATATCACTTCACACCAGAATCAAGTTGGCAGTCAGCTGAATGGCGAGCAGGCGACGAACCTCGTCCAAAACGACCAAAAACTCAACAGTCGGCTGGCGAGGTTATGGCGTCCGCATTTTGGGATACACATAATTTTCATCGACTATCTCCAAAAGGGGCAGACTATCAACAGCGACTATTACATTGCATTGTTGGAGCGTTTGAAGGACGAAATCGCAGAAAAACGGCCGCATTTGAAGAAAAAGAAAGTGCTGTTTCATCAAGACAATGCACCGTGTCACAAGTCGATGAAAACAATGGCAAAATTGAATGAATTCGGCTACGAATTGCTTCCCCATCCACCGTATTCTCCAGATTTGGCCCCCAGCGACTATTTCCCGTTCGCAGACCTCAAAAGAATGCTCGCCGGAAAGAGATTTAAGACCGATGAAGAAGTAATCACCGAAACAGAGGCCTATTTTGAGGCTAAACCGAAATCGTACTACAAAACTATTATCGGAAGATTGAAAAATCGTCTCAATCAGTGTATCGCCCTCGAAGGCAACTATATTGATAAATAAAGTTGTTTTGCAAAAATTTTGTGTTTTACTATAAAACGGCACTGACTCTTCAGCCCATGTTTATATATATATTTTTCCTATTGTAGTTATGGCACATTTATTTTTATTTAATTAAACTAAAAATACTTCTGCAATAATTAGCGATTAATAAAAAAAAAGTTATTTTCATTACTTGTGTTGCTCAACGAAATAGGAACGTATTAAAGAAAATATCCCAAAAATAAAATAAAAAAGAAATAATCATAATTTCAATAAATTTCACTTTAGTATTTCGTCGCATAACCTTTGTTTTGTAATACAGTTTTCCATCAACGTGGCATTGAGGCCACAAAACCTCATCGCGAGCACCGTACTTGTTAAAAAAATATATTGATGTTTTTGATCAAAATAATGTAATCAGTGGGTTATGTGGTTACGTCCGACGTTGATGAACTCATTTCGTAACATTTGACGTTTTACGCTTGACAGCGTAAGTAAAATTCAATTCCAAATCAAAGCCAACAGTCGCCGAGTCTGGACGCAACCACATAAGTCGCCGAAAAGTGAGTATCGATGTACCAAAATATCTCAATTGTAATTAAAGTTCTGGTGGACTTTATTATTTTTCGCCATAGTTCTGGTGGACTTTATTCTCTTTCGCTAAAATCGCAGCAACCAACCTAGTGTCTATTGCGTTTCGTTGACACCCTTGGCAGCCAGGCTAGTGTCCGTTACCAGCCAGTTACGGGAATTGCCCGTTTATACCAAAGCGTCGCTGGTCAGAGGAGACCAGTTACCTGAATTCCTGTTACTGCCAACATTGCCGCCACAACTAAAAGAATTACGACCACCGTCATAAATTGCCGCCACAACTGAAAATTTGCACCACAACTGTCAGGAATTGCCGCCACAATCACAGTCACATTGCCGCCACAACCAAAAAAATTATCACCACCATCAGAAATTGCCGCCATAGTCAAGAGTTGTCACCACAATTGCCAAAATTTACCGCCACAACATATAGAATTGCCACCACAGTGAAGAATTGCCGCCACAACAAACGCATTGCCGCTACAGCCAACGCATTGCCACCAGCAGAGTCCCGAAAATCCTATGAGTAACCCAAGTAAGTACCCATATTATATTATATACTATATAACCGGCTTTGTATTACATTTGTTTATTAGTCAAAATAACGGGAATAGAACACCACCTAATACCGTGTAATACCAATAACATTCTAACAATAGAGAAAGAAAATTAAATTGAATTTAAAATATATAAAAAAAAATTAATATTTACGTAGCAAAAGTTGTATGACCTGGGCAAAGACATTTTACCAAAAAACTTCTTCGTGGTTATATTAAAAAAACCATAGCCAGACCTGAGGACTGGCCGATATTTTGTATTGCTTTCTTGGAATCTTCAAGAATGTTTGGCTACAACCGGGTGGGGAATATGTTTCGGCTGCAGAAGAGCATAATTAGTGCAGGCGTTGTCGAATCTTTACTGATACATCCAAATAATTTCGATCAAGTAATGTCCACATTAGAACTTCATTACGGACGTGCCGAATGCCTTGTGGCATTCCTCAGTTGAGGAAGGTGAGAAAAGCTGCGCAGATATCGAAGAACAAGCTCATCATACCATTTGCTACAAAGATACAGAATCTAATGGTGTTCTTTCAAGCAAGTATGCATAAGCATTTGGCCAATCTTGCTCTCTTAGATGAGCTTGTTGGGAAACTACCTATGAGCAAGGAATTAGAATGTGTCTATGTGTGCATCCTGCCATATGCAACCATCAAACATTTAAATGTCTGGTTGACTCGAATTGGCTAGTCTTGTCTACATCATTTGTACCAGCTCGCTCACTTCGCCACATCCGAATGTGGTGGTTCATAAACCAACGCCAAAGAGTATCCTACATACAAATGGAAGTTCGCCTCCAACCAACGCATTTCCTGATAAGTGTCGGTACTGTAAACAAATGGTCGTTTGTGAAGGGGAATCAACTCTGTTTCTGCTGTTTGAAGAGTGGTCACAACATTGGAGCATGCACGATGGGGAAGCCATGCGAAGTGGGGAACTGCACAAAAATGCATCATAGGTCCCTTTATGAAGGACAGTCGCCCAACAGTCAACTTCAACATTAACAACCAGAGGGGAGAGGTCCAAAGATCAGTTTTAAATTGTGACGATGATGGAGCGACAAAGATTCTTTTCCGCGACTCGAAAGAAAACCGAAGAACCTGAACCTACGATCGAAAAGATGCGGAGCAATATCGGGTGCCGTATTTGGACTGATGATCAACCCAAAGAGTATCAAGAGCTACCATTACATCCATTAAAACAATGGTATAGTGTGGTTTATGGACTGGTGGAATAATTGTTCCATATTTCTTCAAAAATGAGGCAAATCAGAATGTTACTGTCAATGGTAACCGTTATCGCGCCATGTTAACGGACTATGTGATCCCTGAAATTCAAGCACATGGTCTCGGTGAGCTCTGGTTTCAACAAGACGGCGCTACGAGCCATACAACGTGTGAAATAATGGACTTGTTGGGAAATCATTTTGGTGAGCACTTAATTTAACGTTTTGCTACGGATCGTTGGACGCCTAGATCGTGCGATATCACACCTTTGGATCATATGGGGATATGTAAAGTCTCAGGTCTTTAGGAATAAGCCAGCTACGATTGACGCTTTTGAAGCCAACATTACTCGTGTTATCCGCGAGATACCAGTCGCTGTGCTCGAACGAGTCGCCTAAAATTGGACTACTTCAGACGTAGTCTTGGCCAACATTTACGTGATATCATTTTCAAAAAGTAAATGCCATGAATTGTCCTTTTAACCCATAATAAAAATATTAAGTTTACTTTCAAATTTACGTGTTTTAATTTACATTATAAATCAAACCCCACTTGACCCTAGGATCGAAAGCTTTGGTTTAAAAGAGCCGACAGAAATTAGTGTCCAAAGAAGACAAGAGGGCGTGCAGATTTTAACTACCACAATGACTCTACCGGGCGAGCGGTGTAGTACGTGGAAGTCTTATAGCCCCGGGCTACCGAAAAGTTACCAGCTGGCTAAAAGGAGGCTTCTTATCCTCGAAGCGAAAATGTGGAAGAATCCCGAATTTGCTGTTACATATAAGACGATTGCCGTCTACGCCGAGAAAGTATACGCGAGGGAGCTGAACCATGCGGAAGCTCTGGAAGACAACTCAAGAACTTGCCCCACTTCGGGATTAAAAACCCTAATGAATTTGGAACGGTGTTCGACGTTGCCGCGGAGTTAGGTGGTTAATCCTTAAATTCTTTCCTCTTAAGGAGCCCGATGACTACAGGCCTATTTTAGACTGCGGACGATAGCAGTCAAAGGGGATATGAAGAAGATGGTCAACCAGATAGTAATTCGACCGGAGGACCAGCACTCACAGCGTTTTCTCTGGCCAACTTCGTCAAGAACTGTCCTTAAGATTCTCATTAAAGAGCCACGAGCTGTCGAAGTCATTATTTACAACCACTACGTTGTAGTTCGGTCGATAGTTTAGACAGCGTCTCGGAAGCTATCAAAGTCAAAAAAGTCGTAGCGATTCATCAAAGTGGTTGGTTTGAGCTGGGGAATCTGTTGTCGAATTCCGAAGAGTTCGGTGCCTGTGTGGGTGATCGCCGCTCAGGACACACAATCGAAATGCACATTGAAGCATCATTCTTCGACAGAAAAGGTTCTCGCATATGTTAGGACAGTTCAGATGATTCGTTCTTCTTTCAATCGAAGTTTCCCCGTATTAACCAAGTTATCATGGAGGACGATAGATGCTGCTGCTGCTTCGTTCAATTTGGAGTTTCGGAACTGCGTGGGATGAGCCAATTCCAAACGAGTCATTCGAGTGGTGGAATCAATGGAAGAGGGAGTCCGAGAAAACTTATATCTATATCTCGTCTCGAGCTTTCAGCTGCAACTGTAAATGTGAGGCTGTGCAATTCAGTCGTCAAAAGCCACAAGCTATCATTTGGCAACCGAGTGTTTTGGAGCGAATCCAAGACGATACTCAAGTGGCTTCGGTCAGATCCCCGCCAGCATAAAGAATTCGTGAGCATAGGCATTGCAGAGATATTTGAAAGCTGTCAAGTCAACCAGTACCGTTGGGTTCCATCGAGGGAAAACTCCGCAGACGAAGCCACAATGGCGAAATATCCGCCCCATCCGCAGAATGGCCAAAACTTGCGGATGATATCCCTAAGGTTGAGTGCCATGATGAACTCCGACTGAAGTATTTACTGCGCATCAAAGTCTCAGAGACTTGACGTCGGACTCGTGCATTCTCGTATACGAAACTTTCTCAACAGGCGAGGAGTTCCTCTTCGAATACGAAAGGACTATGGAACTAACTTTATTGGAAGAAAGAGCTTATGACCAGTCGAATTTTTGATAATGTAAGTAAAAGAGAGCTTGCTTAAAAGGAATAGAGTGGATTTTCTATTGTCCGGCGAACCCATATGCTGGAGGTTGTTGTGAGCGCTTGGTTCAATCCGTTAAGCGTGCTCTCTCTCGAACGTTGTCTGAGGTGTTGTCAAAGTTCAAAACTTTACAGAGTGCGCTCATAGAAACAGAAGATATTGTGGCTAGCAGACCGCTCACTCACTTTCCGGTGACGATCGCAGAACCATTTCATCATGGGTGATATGAATTCGAGTTCTATTGACAGTAAAACGCTATGCTTGAGGAAACTGTGGATGGTGTCCCAAAAATAGCTTCTGAAAAAGTTAGGTGACGGAGTATTTCCCAGTTTTGACCAATAGATGTAAGCGGTTTGACAGGGTAAAGCCATTGAAGATTGGGGATCTAGTCCTCGTCTGTGATGTGAATGTCCCGCGAATCAAGTGGGTGCGAGGTTGGATAAAAAACGTTTACCCAGGGCCTGATGAGCAGATCCGTTCAGCCGAGATTCAGACAACCTCCAAGTATTAGAGATTGTTTAGCCTCGGGGGGATAAAGTGTTAAAAATTATAATCGGTGGATAATGTGAGTACGTTCGAAGTTGGTGAACGGAATCCGTAATATTTGACGTTTTACGCTTCAATTTGAAATCAAAGCCAACAACATTGATGTACCAAAATATCTTAATTGTAATTAAATCATTTCTTTAGAAAATAAACAACTGCAACTACAAAAACAATAGCGTTTATGCACACGACAAACCGACATCGGGACAGTACTTTTTGCCATGCTTCCTTGATCACATCACAAAGCTGGTTTTTTTTTTTTTTTTTTTTTTTTTTTTTTTTTTTTTTTTTTTTTTTTTAACATATCTTTTAATGTTCTTGCATATCAGAAAATTGAGTTGGGTTCTCTAGGTTATTATCTTGCTGAAAAAAATAGTGTATTCTCGTATTCTCCAAAAGAAACCATGGTAAAACGGGGTTTATGTCTTACATATTGTACCAATTTTACTCGTAATATGTTTACTATCGTATGTATAGTAAATACATACAGTAATAATTCACGTAGTCATATGATATATTAGTTTGATGATTATTTGCAATTGGCCTTTGTGTTGACAAAAAGTGCTCATTTTATGAATTCTTATTTTTGCCCATTGCAAATATAATTAAATTTATTTTTTTTTTTAGTAAGAACATAGCTAAGGAAACCCTGAAGTCTGTTGGGAAGAGATTCGATTTTTAAACTATGTGAAAGAGCAGTTCTTTAATTGGTTGAATATTATAATGTTATTGAGTGAATCTCAAAACTATTAGTAAAAAAGGAAATAATTGTAACACAAAGGCTTATCCATCGTAATCATCATCTAATAAAAAAAAATAATAATAAATAAATAAATAAAAAAATATCTAAAGAATAAATAAATAAAAATAGAAAAAATTATTTGGGTTCTAAAATTTGTAATATTTTTTATAACTATTTTTACATAAACTGCTTAAGCATTATAATAAATCTTATCTCTTCATCAAATTTCTTCAAAGGTTTCCTGGAATAATTTCAACCACTGATATTATAAAAAGGTACGTTGTGTTAAGATATTTTTGTTAACTTGTTATTACTACGAATTTTAAGTTAAATAAGTTGTTTTGTTAATGTTACTTGTAACTCAATTGAAAAGGAAATTTGTATATACAGATGAGATATACAGCAAAACTGTTAAAATATTCTTATCACAAATTATGTGAAAATTAAATTATGTGATTTTAAGATATGCAAAAAAAAGTAATTAAGAGTGAATTAAAATAGAATTTCTAAACACAATTTTGTTGTATCTTAGGATTTACGAGATAGGTTAAGATGAGTTAGTGAATTAATTGTTCATACAACCGTTTATTATACAAACATGCATACACAATGTAAGAAATTATTCCTTGCATGCTATTTAGAGAATGTATGTCTATTTTGTTTAAGTTCTTTCGCTTTCGTTTTTGGGTTTATACGTACATATATAAAGCGTTACATAAGTCTGGCGATTTTTTATCACATCACAAGAAATTCTTTTTATCAGCCAAACATTTTTTAAACTAATGGTAAACAGTAAAAACCTACAAAAAGCAAGGTTCCTTTTCTGTAGTTAATCACTTTAGATGAAAGTTATTCTTACAATATTAGTTGTCTAATCGACTGCAAATTGTTTGATATTCTATCATTTTTCTGATACTTTTACATTCTTAAGAATGTATATATGTGAGGAATAATAATCCTTACTTTGCTACAAACAAAACTACAATTGTTTACCTATACACTGCAGATCAATAGAAAACATTATTTTTTGTATTGTGTGTAAAACTTAAAAAATAAACATTTTTTTTAACGAATTTGTACGCATTATATGAGCATTACTATCTTCTATCCTATAGTGAGTGCTTTGAAAAAAAAAATCGATTACCTATGTGATATCTCCTTTTTACAATTTAAGCGCTTTCAATTGATTATCATTTCGTTTCATTTAAAGTGTCCGGTTTTTCAAAACATTAAAATAAGATGCTTTTATATCTAACTCATTGGCTGCGTATACTGTATATACAGTGACTCAACTTTTTGATCACATGATTAGCAGAATAAAAGGCTTTTGTTCGTAACTTTTTTATTTTTGCTTATAAATCAACGAAATTTTTAACAAAAACAAAATAATAATAATAATAATACAGTATAAAAAATAATGAGAACAAAATTCATCTTTAACATAATTTAATACAACAAGAGTAAAAATAGGGCATTTGATCAATTTGTAGACTTTGCGAAACCGTTCCTTTTGGTTTGATTACTGCTTTTATTCTTCTTGGCATGAATTCTATTAACTTTTTACATAAATTTGGGGTGATATTTTGACAAGGAGTTTTTGAGCGCGGTATCATAATTCATGCAAATTCGAACAATCTCCAGGCAAATCCGAAATAGCACGTTTAACCTCAATCCAAAGATGTTCGATCGGATTGAGTTCTGGAGATTGTGGTGGCCAATCAAGTTTTTGAAATTGCTGATGCTGATGTCACGCTCTTGTAATTTTGGCTGTGTGTTTCGGATCATTATCTTACTGGAAGATAATGTCCGACACATCTCTATGCCACTTTTCCAAACTTGTAAGAAGTTCGTCTTCCAGGATGATGATGTATTGAGTGGCATTCAGCGACTCACCACTTTAATGCATTCACCAACCCCTTCTATGCACATGCATTTCCAAATCATAAGATTTTTTCCTCCAAATTTTATTTTTGGTTTGATATGACGATCGCTGATTGACAGGTGAGCCACATCCCACATCTACTGGTAACCATCGAACTTAAGAGAGTTTATTTTTGTTGCATCCGACCAAATTACCCTTACCCAGTCATTAGCACAATAATTTTTGAATTTTTGGGGAAGTTGTGGCTTTAATTTCTTATAGCGGTCAGTCAATAAGGGCTTTTTAATTTAAGCGCGTCCATGAAAACCGTTTGTGAGTTTTTCGTTTTTCGTACAGCCTCAGTTGTTACATTACTCCCTTCGTTTTGGTTTAATACCTTATTTTCTGGACCGCATATATGAAATACCCCATATATAATGTATATTTGAATTTAAAATTGGTTTCCTTCTAGACTTATTTTTTTAACGTCAGGCGTATTTTGGATACAACTCCTACAGAAAACTCCACACTTTACCAAACTTTCACAAGTACTCACAATATGCAACTGCGACAGTGTCAACAAATTGATCGTATGCGTTGCCTAAGAACTTTTAAAAATTCTCACAGAATAACAGTGCATTTTCGTTTGCTTTTTCTGTCTGATTCATTAATCACTCCATTTACCTTGAGTGAAAATTTAGTTGTTCTAACTGTTAAATTTAAAGAGTTACAACTAAAAATTATACTTTGCTCTGATCATGTGATCGAAAAGTTGAGTCACTAAATCAAGTAAATTTGTAAGAAAATAAAATACTAATGTTTAATGGGAAAGATTGGCCACTACATATTCATCTTTCAGGCAATTTATGGATTCCACGCCAATAAAACTGTTCGTCTTTTGAAGCAAACCAAAAAGTCACCCAATTTTCGACTTCCTCGTCAATGCGTGTCCCATCGATGAATACTCCCAGCTAAGTGCTTTGGTTGTATCCTGAACCAGTTTTGCTTTGTGTTCAGGTGCATTGTCATGAGCAAAATTACCTTGCCGTGTTTTCTGGCCCATTCTGGTCGTTTTTCGATCAATGCATTGTTCAAATTGATTATTTGTTGTCGGTAGCGATCTGCATTAACGGTTTCACCAGGTCTTTAGAGTTCGTGGTACACAACAGTTTTCTGGTCCCACCAGATACACAGCATTGCCTTCCTGCTGTGTCGATCTGATTTTGCAGTCTAAGGTGATGGTTGTCCCGGATTAACCCATGATTTTTTCCGTTTATAATTCTGAAAATAAATCCATTTTTCATCGCCAGTAAAAATTCGATGCAAAACTGATTTTTTTTTTCGTGTCTTTGAAGCAAAATGTCAGAAGTGGTTTTTCGGTTTACTATCTGTCTTTCATTCAATTCATTGTGGGACCCATTTCCCAGGCTTTTGGATCTTTCCCATAGCTTTTAAACGGCCAGACATTGTTATGCAACATTTAATATTTCTGTTATTTGTTTCTGACCCAAAGTGTCATCTCCATCCAATATTGTTTGCAATTCGGCGTCTTCAAACTTTTTTGCTGGTCTTTATCGTTATCTCTGAACCGTTGAAACCACCTTTTGCATGTTGCTTCTGATATTTCGTTTATTCACAGTCACATAAGTGGAAATGGTTTTGGATACGAAATCATCCTTTTCTTGCATCAGGTTTAACATCGTGGGAGTAAGTTAAAATGACTTGACTACTACTACTACTACTAGGCTACTATATAGAAGCAGCAATAAAATGTTTTTAATGAGTAACAAATTTATAATTGTTTCTGACCCTGCTTGTCTTTTGCGGCAAACCATTCGTCGAGTTATTTTCCAACTTCCACGAAATTCCTGAAGTGCTGCTCTGCGAACGCGTGTCCCATTGATGCGAAGAGGTGATAGGTGGACGGCGCCAAATCTGGGGAGTACTGCGGGTGCAAAAGGATGTCTCATCCAAGCGATTTTAAAGTGTCTTTCTCTAGTTTTGCTTTGTGAGACGGCGGGTTGTCGTGTATAATATGTGGTTTAAATTAATCATTTGTTGGCGATAGCGTTGTATATTAACGGTTTCGTTGGGCTTCAAAAGTTCATAATACAGAATATCGCTCTGGTCCTACCAGACACAGAGCATGGTCTTCTTGCCGAAGCGATTTGGCCTTGGTGTTGAAGAACCGGCTTCGTCAAGTGAAAGCCATGTTTTTTTCCGCTTCGGGTTTTCAAAATAAATCAATTTTTCGTCATTTGTCATAATTCGATGCAAACATGACTTCCTTTCGTGGCGTTGAAGCAGCATTTCACAAGTGACTGCGATTTTCCATTTGACGTTCATTCAAATCGTGTGTTTACCGAGTTTATTGGTCTTCCCCATTTCTCGTAAATGTATGCCGTTTTTTTCTTGTGACACATGTAATGCTTCTGCGAATTGCAATTGGGTTTGAGTTGGGTCATCATCCAATAACTCCTGAAAATGCTCGTCTTCGCATTTTTGTGGTCTAATAATGCGCTCACTGTTTTTCACATTAAAATCACCACTTTTAAATGATCGAAACCATGTCTCATATATTTGAATTGATGAAGCGTGTTCTCTATATGTTTCTACCAGCAAACGATTACTTTCAAAGGACTTTTTCTTTTGATAAAATAATAAAATCAATGCGTGCCGCAATTTTTTATTTTTTTTTTTATTTATTTTTTTTTTTTAAATCTTTTGATTAAAAAAAGACGCTAGTTTTTGGCGGACTCTTACTTACAATGTAAGACATACAAAATGACGTACTAGTTATATATCAAAATAATACGCTACGAAAAAAAAATTTATACACCTGGTATACACATCCATACATACGAGTATATATATATATATATATATATAGGGTGTCATAGTTTAGCAGTCAGATCCTTTAAGGGCGTATTCTTGAAATTCCAAAAACTGTATGTCAGGAGGGTCTATTCTCACTCCATTTCAAGTTACAGCCCATCAAAGTGGGTGACCTCTAATAATTTCTGAAATTTTGTATCCTTGCAAAATTTCCTCAAAATTATGTTGTTTTAAAACTTTTTTACGTACGACCAACAAGTTTTGTAGTAGAAGCTATTTTTTGTCAAACAAAAATGGTCAAACAAAATTAATGTCAATTAGACATTGCGGTACATTTACAAAGCTGTGATAATTATTACCACAGCTTTCCAAATATACCGCAATTTTGTTCCAACTGAACTACAATCGCCATTTTGACCTGTAAGTGAGCAGCCAATTGATAAGTTGATCTCCACAAAATGTATTCAAAACATTTATATATAAATATATATTGTTATACCTTTGACACAACTTTTGAATTTATTTCGATATTTCCTTTCGGATCTGGGCTCCTGTAGTTCCTTCTGCTTGATTACAGTGGTTTCATATGTTTCATATGTTTAAAGTTAACTGTTAAACTTAATTAGTAGTGATATTACTTTATGATAACATAGTTCGACTTTAACTTCGACTCCGTAATTTGTTACGAGTTTCCCTCTATTAATGACTTCATTGCTTACTCAGTGTGAGAGCGTTTTCCGAAACTAGAGCTTGTTGTTTGCGAGAAACAATTCCCATGCTGACGTAGCGTCTAGGTGACTGCATAACACCCCCCACTATGAAACACATCTGTGGATATTTTAGCCTTAGATTGGGTTTTACTGTTTGTAATTCTAAGGCTTCCGTTGAGATGCTGGCTTCAGGTATGCTTAATGTTATTTTCGGATTAACTTGGTGTTTTTTAGAAAAACATTTATTGACGAATGCGAAAGTTGTTCTTTCAGAATTGCATTTTCGGATAGAGTAGGCGGTAGCGAATAGGCTAATGACTCCAAACAAGGACATTAGTATTCCCTGCGAGCGTTCTGGAATATTGGCTGATGCTTTCCTTGATTTTAAATACCTGTAGATATACCTTTGGCATAAATTTTTGTTATTGGTTCTTGGTGTATTCTTACATTTCTTAGCTTAATACTTATGCAGCAGTCTTCCAAGTCTCCGTAGGAATATTTGTCTTGAATTGAAATTCTTGACATCAGTTCCGGTTGTTCTTAAAGTTGTATTATAGGTTTTTAAAACTACTTTTAAAATTAACTAAGCCTGCTCCAACAAGTTTTCCTTCTTCTGTTTTGTTACCACATTGACATTTATAATTTGTCTCTTCTGTTATGGTTAATAAAAATGTATATAATGAAAAATGTCAAGTTATAATTTTTGGCTTACAATTTTCTGCCCTGTATCTCATAAAAATGTTTATTTCACAATCAAAACCACTTAAAATACTCCTTAATAACTGTGAACATTACTATCTTACAACCATTCTTTATTTAAGTCCAGTGGTTCTATTATTCTTGGGTGCAAGATATCAGCTTGTATGAATAAGATTGAATATTGTCGATTTTGCTTTTAATATCCTCGTAAGTATTTAATGAAAATATATGTTTGGCTAAAAAATGTTTGGTTATCCCTAACTTTATTAATTTCATTTATGACTTCATTAATTTTATTATCTGTCACCTGGTTATTTCAAACACTGTTTAGAACTTGCTTATTTAACTGACTCAAGACCAACTTTTTCTTCCATACCATTTTTGAAACTTTGTTCGTTCTTGGAAACATTTTGAACAGCCTTGTAATAATACTGTGCATCTTCGTTGTCCATTGTTTCAAAGAGATCTTTAAAGCCATAAATTCAATCCATTAACAGATAAAATTATTTTTGCTATACTGAAATTCATAATCCCTTCTTCCATAACAGCTTTTGCAACTGTCTGCATATCTTTGGATCTGAGTGGTATAAACTTGACGAATTTTGAAAGTCCATCTTGGATGATTAGTCTAAATTTGATTCCTTCTTTTGTCACTTCAAAAGGATTTATAACGTCTAACATAATCTTTTCCAAAACTCTGTCAGTAGAGCTAGTCGCTGATCGGTTAACTTTTTCAGTTTGACAAAAAAAAAAAAAAAAAAAAAAAAAAAAAAAAAAAAAAAAAAAAAAAGCAATTTCTCACACAGTCTTCGATGTGCTTCTGCATTTCTTTCCAGTAATGGTTTTTTCTTACCTTCGCATGTGTTGCTTTTTCCCCGTGTGTCCGCCTATTAAACCAATATGATATTATTTTATTATAGCTTCTCTTTTTTTTATGTTATTTACGATTTCTACATTCTCCTTTTATTTTACATCTATTTCTACCGAACTTTCACATGATTCACTAATCTGATCATTTTCCTTTTCGATAGAAGTACGAGAGCTGTTTGATGAATACCCGGATAAGAAATGACAACGCAACTTTTACAGGTTTTGACAATTTATTTTTCAATATAATCCCCTTTCAATTTGGTACACTTTTCCTAGTGATGCTTCAACTTTTTAAACACCTCCGTATAGTATGACTTTTGTTGGCCTGCAAAATACTCCTCCGCGGCGGCGATTACTTCTTCGTTTGATCCGTACTTTTTTCCGGCGAGCGATCTTCTAAGGTTTGGGAACAAAAAGAAGTCACAAGAAGCCAAATCGGGAGAATACAGAGTATGGGGGAGCGATTCGTAGTGCAATTCGACCAATTAAGCTGTGGCGACTGTGGAGGTGTGGATTGGTGCGTTATCGTAGTTGAAGGGCACTTATCGTTATTTCTTCAAATCGTCATTGAATTGGCCCAATAAATCGAAGTAGTATTCAATTGTGGTTGTTTTTCCCTTCTCCAAATAGTCAACGTAGATCACACCTTGCGCGTCCCAAGAAACGGTGGCCATCACCTTTCCGGCCGATGGCACGGTCTTCGTCTTTTTTGGTGCACGTTTACCGGGTAAAGCCCATTGTTTCGATTGTTCTTTGGTCTCTGGTATGTACCAATGAATCCATGTCTCATCAACTGTCACGAAACGATGCAGAAGCTCCTCCAGATTTCAATTAAACAGAGCAAAGCACGTCTTTGAAGTGTTCTCATGATTGCGCTTATTCTCTGATGTGATGGATTTTGTCCTCCACGGCTTCCTCCTTTTGGTCCACCTGAGCGTGGTTCATTAACTAACGACATGCGGCCACTACGAAACTGCGAACCAATGGTGAGCGGTTGTACAGAAAATTGAATGAGTCCAATACGCATGAGTCCCTCGCAGGTTTTGCCACTCATAAACAAGATTCGGATCACGGAGCGATACTCTCTTTTTCCATGATCGCAAAAAAACACTAACATGATGTTTTGATATAAGTGTCAAAACAAAACTTAGCGTTAAATTGTCACCAAATTTTGACATGCTGGCTAAAAGAGGTAATGGTAGTACACTCAATTTGGCTCAGTAGTGCCACCTATCTTTCAATCCGGATACTCTTCATACAACCCTCGTATTATCCTGATTACTAATTTCTGCTTCACTGTTTTTAGTGCTTATATTTTGATCATTTACTTCCTGATCATTTAGTTTCTTTATCTTTTTCAGTTATGCTAATGTTTGTACTAAGTTCATTAACTACTACATTTTCTTTGGCTTTCTTGTAATTGGTGACATACATACAAATTCCTCTAATTTCGGACGCCATCTCACGAGTCTACTATCAGGATCTTGGAAAGAAACAGCCATGTTAAAAGCCTATGGTCTGTTTTAATAATAAATTTTGTTCCATAAATATATAGTCCAAACTGTTTTGTAGCCCATACAATAGCCCGACATTCTTTCTCGGCCTCGATAGATCCTTTCCATTGTTGTCTTGACTTAGCACGGCTCCTATGTCTCAATTTGAAGCGTCTGTCGTAATGATGAAGGTTTTATAAAAATCTGGGTATTGCAATATCGGATAATTCGCAATAAGTTATTTTAACTTTTCGAACGCCTGCTGTTCATCTGGACCCCAGATAAAATCAACATCCTTTTTCAATAGACGATTCATTGGTTCTGCGAGTCTTAATAAATTTCCGGTTATATCCAATCATTCCTAGAAACCATTTAATTCTTTTTGGATTCTTTGGTGCTTACATTTTTACGATGCACTCAATTTTGCCCAGATCGGGTTAAATGCCATTATCTGTTATAATATGGCCTAAATACGAGACTTCTTTCCTCAAAAACTTGGACTTATTAGGTTGCAACTCAAGGTTTGCCTTTCTAATCAACTGGAAAACTTCGACTAATTTCTCATTATGCTCAATAAATTTTTTCCATATATCAAAATATCGTCTAAAAAAAAAAAACGAAACGCTTCGTTCGAGTTCCTGAAGTCCTGTTAAAATAGTGTTCAACAGGTTTTGGAAGCAGGCTGGAGCGTTCTTCAGGCCGAATGGCATTCGAGTATATTCAAAGTTGCCATGTTGTACTGAATGACGTTTTCTCCATGTCTTTTTCCATAGGGATCTGATGAAATCCGGACGTTAAGTCCAAGGTGAAGGGGTATTTCGCCTTTCCCAGCTGATTCAGAATTTCATTTATATTGGGCAGAGGGTAGTTTTTCGATATAGTTAAATCGTTTAACTTTAAGTAAGCAATTATCATGCGCCACTTCCTTTTTCCATTTGCATCAGCTCTTTTAGGGACTATACATAAAGGCAAACTCCAAGGAGAACTCCTATAACGGATAATTCCATGGTTTTTTAATAACGTAACGCAACTTGGAACTGCATATACATATACATATACATATATACATACATAAACATATATGTATGTATATATAAATATACATATTTGGTCACTGTTCGTTTTTTAAGTAGCCTTGTCTTGTCCTCTAGATTACCTCCAACCATTTCTTTGGTTTTTAAAAAAACGTGACCATGACCATCAACTGTTATTCCCATTTTAAAGGATCACTTAAATGCAAAAATAGCAGGAAAATTTTGGGCTAGATGACAATGGGATTCAAAGCAAAACAGCTTTTTAAATTATATTAATATCCGTCAACTAAGCCAACTCCACAAGCAGCGTAATAATGTCCCAGATATGTTAGAAAAATATGTAGGTAATAGGTGGTTTGAAAATTCCCGATATTAACATGTTGTATAAACACACAATTTTTGACAAAATTCGACTTTTTTCATTAACAAAGTCTCCATCTGATACAGTCACTCCAGCACCCATATATCATAATCTTATATAAAGAACGATTTGTGCATCCATCCAAATATGTTTTAGTTTCAGCTATTACCTTTTCCTTGAAGCCATATCTCTTTACGGCGAGCATTTTTTAGCGGTTTGTGAAAAAGTAATAACACATGGGCTGAAAAGTCCACAAAATTTTTGCAAAATTCAACTTTATTTATCAATATAGTTGCCTTCGAGGACGATACACTGATTGAAACGATTTTTCAATCTTTCGATGCTAGTTTTGTTGTACGATTTCGGTTTAGCCTCAAAATAGGCCTCTGTTTCGGCGATTACTTCTTCATCGGTCTTAAATCTCTTTCCAGCGAGCATTCTTTTGAGGAACAGGAAATAGTAGCTGGTTGCCAAATCTAGAGAATACATACGGTGGGAGGGGAAGCAATTCGTAGCCGAATTCATTCAATTTTGCCATCGTTTTCATCGACTGGTGACACGGTGCATTGTCTTGATGAAACAGCACTTTCTTTTTCTGCGATTTCGTCCTTCAAACGCTCCATCAACGCAATGTAATAGTCGCTCTTGATAGTCTTCCCCTTTTGGAGATAGTCGATGAGAATTATTCCATGTGTTATGGTATTCCACGGATGCCATAAACTTGCCAGCCGACAGTTGAGTTTTTGGTCGTTTTGGACGAGGTTCGTCCTGCTCGCCACTCAGCTGACTGCCGACTTGACTCTGGTGTGGTGGCTTTATTGCGGTTGAACAGCTTTAAACACTCCTGAACCCACTTTGAACAGAGCTTTCGCATGTCCAAATGTTCGTGTATGATATATCCAACACGCTCTTTTGATATCTTCAGAGCCTCAGCTATCTCGATCAACTTCACTTTACGGTCATTTGTAATCATTTTGTGGACTTTTTTGATGTTTTCATCTAAAACAGCCTCTTTTGGACGTCCACTGCGTTCATCAACTTCGGTGCTTGTATGACCACTTTTAAATTTTTCAATCCACTTGTGAATGGTTCGTCCACCCCCAATATAATATTATTCCTCCTGTTGTTGTCTGATTACTTTGTCACATGTTTTCTCCAAGAGTATCTTAACTATCACAAACATATTCAGTAAATCCATTGAACACGCGCTAATTATCAGGTAGTCCCCTAATACGTCAAGGATAATTTGGGAAATAATTTTTGGGTAAAATATTTAAAAAAAAAAAAAATTGTTCTACAGTGAAGGGTCTATCTCTAATGTTGACATCATTTATCGAGGATTCAAGAAATAGCTTCCTTTGGTGTGCACTGACCCACATTACCGGAATTTGTTCTGTTAATACTTATGGTAGAAAATTCGTTAAGGACTTAGGATTTTTAGAAGAAATACTAGCCTTTGTAACTCTCTTAAAATATCATATTTTAAATATAAATATTTTATTTAGAGTCTTCAGATATCCAATTTATAAATCTGTTTCATTTTTCTTGCTCATGCTAATTTTTGACTTTGAGGTCACATTTCTCCAGAAAATGAGTAATAAACATAACGGTATTTATCTTATCTAATGAACGTAACAATAAAAATCAGCAAAATGTATTGAAAATAAGCAGGGAAACCTACTAATGAGAATTTGGGGGCCTTAGTGAAGGAAGAATTTCCGCACATTTTTCCCTCTGCGGTCGCACAAAGAGAAAACCCCAAATTTTACGGAAGCCGATGATAGCGTAACTGGAAAAATGGGGGTGAAATGGGGGCGTGCAGTCGAAACGGCATTTTTTTTTTTTTTTTTTTTTTTTTTTTTTGATAAAAAAAGACACAAGAGAATCGACAATGGAATATTTATACATTACCATAGAGTCAATCCCGCTAAATTGGAAGTAGGTCGACATATGGCGCTATTCAATTATTTTCGTTTTAAATTATTTTTATTTCAATTAATTCATTAATTCTTACATGCTAGACGAAAAAAAAACGCTTAAAAATTATGCGTAAGTAATGCTAACTTATTGGCCTCATGCGGACACTCTGAGTTAAAACTAACACTTATATACAGAATATATATATAGAAATTATTTATTAAAAACTAAGAAATCAATTTGTTTTATGTAAAAACTTAGTACAATAGCGCTATTCACTGTTTACGAATAATGCTTCGAAAGATCTGCATATCGTGTTAATCGAATTGGAATAAAGGCGTTCGACAGAGTTCGTAGAGAGTTCCGTATGTAAGAATTTGTAAGATTGATACGCGATATGTACGATTGTGTTAAAAAAAAAATAAATAAATAAATAAATGCACACTAGAAATAACAGGGCAATGCGAAGTTCTTCTTGCCGCAGATAATAGTTCTATGACAACGACGTAACAGCTCTTCAAGAACTTCTTTAAAATTGGAGAAAGGCGCTAAGCGATAAAGGGGTAATACGACCTAAAACCGAATATTTGCATTTCCGTTTCTCAAAAGCAGCAAATCTAAGTCCGAACATATTTGGCCGTCGTGTCAAAGGAAACCTATAAATACTTACACAGACACTGTTGTTAACTATCAATTAATTTGCGATGACGATGTCGCCCATAAATTTGTTTTGAGCTGGCTTGAGTGGCGTGAAAACTGGTGAGTTCACAAACGTCAGTATTTCTACCTTATTACAATCGCAGATCTTTTCTCGTGTGTTTTAACCTTATTCACTACGCAGGCGTATCTTAGTACTATCGTCAATTGTTTTGCGTACAAAAACCTCATATCAGTGGAGAAAAAGTACATAATATTCAACCAAATCAAAAGAACAATGGTATTTACTTCTATTACATATTAGGTCCGTTCGCTACTTTTTGGACTAAGTATGTAAAACCTTACAAATCCGGAGAAGTGAGGATAAGATTTTCTTTCAGAGAGAAAATTTGTTAAAAAGTAATCGAACGTATTTTAGACAGTTCTGTGCAGAAAAAAAAATTAAAAACCAAGTTTTAGTGAATTTAACAGTTTTTTTTATTGTATTTAAAATCTTTCAAAAAAATTTCAGGACGAAGATTATTTAAACGTAAGCTTGGACACGTCCGAATGAATTAAGAAAAAATTCTTACCATAATATATATTTTTATTGTCCATCTATTGTAGATGCCTGAAGGTGTTTGGCGAGCACTTTCATTTAATTTTTCCAGTTTCTTAATACATATTCTTTGTCTCTAAGCATTCCTTAAAACTTTACAAATTAGGATTGCTCGAATTAATAATATTAATCCTATTCCAAGGGGATGATTTATTTGTAAAAAAAATAAATCTAAAAATTAAGGTTATTCTATATAATATAAGTTGTATAATATCAAGAAATAGTTTAATTAAAATATTATTGTAATTTTGGAGATTAATGATAAAGATACTTGTTTTTTCTTGATGTTTTAAAAGAATAATTTCTTAATTTCGATGTACAGGACCAAACTTTAATTATTAATTAATCTCTCTTCAAACCTCACATGTTTTGTCAACAGAAAGTAGAAAAAATGTTTCATTTTGAAATAAAAACAAAATCAATGACAGTTTTAATTAAAAAAAAAAAAGCTGTTTCTCAGATTTTACTGATTTCCCTGATAAAATTTCTTGGACTAAAATTGTCAAAAGAGGAAAAATGAATTGCTCGCTAATCTCGCTTTCTTCTTAGAAAAACTACGAAAAAAAATTGTAAACCGACGGATTTTGACCTGCTTTTCGAAGGTTTCCGATAACACAAAACTATTCTGCACTAAAATCTTCTAACTTTTTCTGCACCTACAATTGAAATGTTTAACTAAATTAATCTGCACAAGTATGGCGATGTGTTGACTTGACGCTTAAGAACGCAAGGGTAATAAAATTTGACTAAGTTAGTTTTGCAGAATATCTTCGTTATTGAACGCAACGTGATCTTATATATAAAAAAAAAAAAAACTGGCTTTGCTATGTTTTAACGAAGGTCATCAGAAAATCCTCAAAAATTTATATAATAAAGTTCATACTCTTGTGGTGTATACCGATACAGGATAGTCCACATAGAAGTGTCTTTTTAAATCTGACAGCTCTTTCCCGCTCTAAAACTTGACTGTCAGTCAGTGCCATACCTCCGCAGAATGAAACGAATCGCTTTACGCTTGAACAACGTTAGGAAATATTACAAACTTATTTCATAGGTGAGTGCCAAAACAGTGTTTATTGCCTGCTGTACTCAAATTTATGCAAAAAGTTTGTGAGACTGGCTTGCTTGTGGACAACTCTCACAGTCCGCGTTGTCGTACGGTACGTACAGACGAGTATGTTGCAGTTGTGGCCAAGAGTGTTCGACTCAATCCAGGAACATCGACTCGCCATTGATCTCAACAACTTAATATTTCACGCACCAGCCTGATTTAAATTTTATACGGTTTTCCGATTTTTCCTTTATAAAGTTTAATTAACTCAGCAATTGAAGGCAGTTTGGGCCTGGAGCCTGCAGCACCGCAATCAGATGGTAATTGAGAACAAGTTAATTAAACAAATGTTTACCCTAACACTGATTCCAGCAACATCGCTACAAGCTTTACCAGCAACATGAGCAACAACATTCCCTGCAAATTCTTGGGGAAATATAATGTCTACTCTTAAAAGTACGTTACCAATTTCTGTTATGTTGTCTCCTATTCCGACATATTTTCCTTAGTTCTCGTTGTCGTCCTTCTGTCTTTTTTGAGCCTTTTGTTAGTAATGCGCCTACCCTTATAACACAACCTATTATTATCGATGTACTTATTCAGTTTTCTGCAAACTTTTGTGGTCAGAGGAGAAAAAAGTGCAATGTGGTATACTAGAATATAAAATTATGCCAAATTTAGTTGAAAAGGCAATTGATATTACAACAAATTAAACATTTTAAATTCTTATTGTTTCATTGGCCAGATATTTATTTTATGCGAGATGACTTAAATTTATTAGTGCTTCTAATTTTCCTAATATTTATGGGCAAGGAATTACACGCCGTATAGATTTTACGAAGAAATATGCGTTCAGAAATCAAGCAGGCAAAGCTCGTTTGAAATAGCATACATGATCTTCCTGACTGAAGGAAGCGTAGCTTATTGATTAAAAAAAAAAAAAAAAATGTTTTTAAATAAATATTTTATTTTATTCAATATAGTCTTCTCTTACTTTGATACATTTATTCCAGCGATTTTCCAACTTCTTGCTTCCGTCCGAAAAGCAATTTTCCGGAAGGTCTGCAAAATACTCCTCCGTGGCGTCAATGATTTTTATTGTTGAGCCATCTTTTGAGGTTTGGGAAGAGATAATAGTCCGAGGGAGCCAAATCAGGCGAATACGGTGGATGCGATAGCATCCTGATTTTAGCCATGGTTGCGATGCTCTTGTGCGCCGGTGCATTGTTTTGCAAAACAAATTTTTTTCTCGCTTCATGTGAGGCCGTTTTGCAGCGATTTCGGCCTTCAATCGCTCCACTAATGCACAGTAATACTCGCTGTTGATGGTTTTTAATTTTTCGAGGTAGTCCACGAAGAGTATGCCATGACAATCCCAGAAAACCGACGCCATAACCTTTCCGACCCATCGAGTCTAACTCGGAGCACTCGTACCGGTTTCAGTCCATTGCCGGGCACTCATTCTGTTCTTTGGTGTTCAACAGTTACCAATCGACGCTAAAAGTCCACCCGATTCAGCATCAGCAAGTCCAAACACTTTCGAAATGCTCTAGCGTTCGTGTTTTTGGTCAAGAGTGAGTATGCGCGGCACCCAGCGGCAGGATAACTTTTTCATATGCAGAATATTGTCCAAAATGTGGCGTGTGCGCTCAGTACTAATCTTGGTGGTATCTGCTATCTCGCGCACCTTCACTTTTCGGTCAGCCAACACCATTTCATGTATTTTTTTGACATTGTCCTCTGTAACCGCATCGGAGGGCCTGCCGCTGTGGACTTGATCGGTAGTGGAGTTGCGGCCACTACGAAACTCTCGAAACCAATATTTGGCGGTGTAATCTGACGGAGCATTAGCCCCATAATATTTATCCAACTTTTCTTTTGTTTCCTTTGCCGTTTTGCCTCTCAAAAAATAATGTATTATGAGAGAACGAAAATCGTTTTTGTCCATACTCAACATGATGCCAAACACGTCAATCAGCTGTCAAAACAAATTAAAGACAGTATCGCACTGAAATTTGGCCTAAATATGAACGGACTTCAAGGCAGCGCATTCTGGCAGTCAAGGAGGTTACTTTTCACTCCACCTAGTATATATATAAGAACATTATCAAATGTACATCCACTGATTTGCTTTGAGTAAGAGGAAGCATGGTTATATATGGTTATAAAATAAATAAAAATGGTATTAAATAAAATGCGGGCAAAATTATGTATGTATGTATATATGGGTGTACCATCTGTATGCTTATGCGTGTATGTGTCTATATGCATGCATATGTATGTATGCATGTATGTTTTTTTATGGAAAATTTGTCTAATTTTCTCCTAAGAAATTTTTTTACTATCTGCTTATGTTAATTTCGTTGAAATAAAGTATCATTAATTAAATGAAAGATAAAACTACTAAATCCCTGTACGACAGCAATCCTTAATTTAATTTTTTATACAAAGTAAATATATTTCATATAAAATGAAATCGTATTTGATAACTAATGGGAATGTTCGCTCTTTCTTTCTTATAGTATTTTATTTTTAAAAAGAAACTTTCATTTGGACTCCTCTGTATATCCAATGTCCAATAGTTTTTAATTGGACAACAAAAAAGTGACAGGGTGGTCCGATTTGAAATACGTCTGATTCATTGGTTCATGTTATGAAAAAAATCGGTTGGGAGGAGGTCTACCTTCAATAGCCCCTGAGTAACAGGGCGTTTAAAAAAATGATTCAAATAAATAGATACCAACAATTATTTAGGTATAACTTCCAGTGTATTAATCCTAGAGCAGCCATGTTGGGCTCCTTTTGCTAGCCAATTGAATTATTCATAATTAAAAAATGTTACCATTTATGCTTTCATTTTCGAGATATTGGCCCTCAAACACAATATTTTTAAATAAATTTTTGGGAAATTCGCATTTATCTCGGAAAAGTGTACTATTAATATGTATAATATACAAAATATCTTTTATTATTTTGGTAACATACCAACGAATTCACCATAAAAAGTTTTTACTTCCAGCTTATGATACAGTTTTTCAGGTTAATTATTAATAATTATGAAATAAATTAGTTCCCGATTTGACTAATTTTTATTATTACTAAAATAATAACACTAAAATACGATTAAGTGCATAGTGATTTCCAGTGACTAACAAAAAGATTGATTTACCGAAATTTAAAAATAAACCGAAATCTTTTAGTACCATGGTCCAGGGTTATTATTATTATTATTATTATTATTATTATTATTATTATTATTATTATTATTATTATTATTATTATTATTATTATTATTATTATTATTATTATTATTATTATTATTTTTATTATTATTATTATTATTATTACTATTATTATTATTATTATTTTTTTTTTTTTTATTATTATTATTATTATTATTATTACTATTATTATTATTATTATTATTATTTTTATTATTACAGTATTATTATTATTAATATTATTATTATTAATATTATTATTATTATTATTATTATTATTATTATTATTGTTATTATTATTATTGGGTCTATAACTTGTGTTAGGAAGCTACTGTCATTGTACGTCATTTCAGTATATGTCATTCATTTGAAGCGTAAACAGCAATCATTTTTTTTTTCACTCAAATATGTCGAACTTTGTACCTGAAAAAGTGTTTTTGCGGGGAGTTTTTCTTCATTACTTTAATATGAAGAAAACTGCTGCCGAAAGTCATCGTATTTTGGTGGAAGTTTATGGTGAATATGCGCTAGCTGAGCGAACATGCCAAAAGTGGTTTGCACGATTTAAAAGTGGTGATTTAGGCTTGGAAGACGATGAACGTCCTGGGCAGCCAAAAAAGTTTGAAGATTAAGATCTGGAAGCATTACTCTATGAATATTGATGCCAAACACCAGAAGAGCTCGCAGAATATTTGGGTGTCACTCAAGCAGCCATTTCAAAACGTTTAAAAGCAGCTGGATATATTCAAAAGCAAGGAAATTGGGTTCCAAGGAAGTCATTTTTGCATCGGATTGTTACTGGTGATGAAAAATGGATCCATTACGACAGCCCCAAGCGCAAAAAATCATATGTGAAACCCGGCCAACCAGCCAAATCAACGGCAAAGCCGAATTTTTACGGCGCGAATGTAATGCTCTGTATTTGGTGGGATCAGATGGGTGTGCTGTATTAGGAGCTGCTAAAACCGGATGAAACCATCAATGGTCAACGCTACCGAACACAATTAATCTGTTTGAAGAGAGCAGTAGCCGAAAAACGCCCGGAATATGCTACCAGACGCGAGACAATAATTTTCCATCATGACAACGCTCGACCCCACGTTGCTATTCCGGTTAAGAACTATTTGGAAAACGGTGGATGGGAAGTCTTACCCCACCCGCCTTATAGCCCAGAAATTGCCCCTTCTGACTACCATTTGTTCCGGTCGATGCAGAACGCCCTCACTGAAATACGGTTCACATCAGAGCAGAATATCAAAAATTGGCTTGATTCATTCTTGGCTGAAAAGCTGGCGCAGTTCTTTTATGATGGGATCCAGAAATTGCCAGAAAGATGGGAAAAAGTCATATACTTTGAATAATACTATTGTACATGTTTTTCTTAAATAAACCTTCAAATTCTGAAGAAAAAAACCGCACGAATTAAAATATATACCCAATGTTATAATAATTATTATTATTATTGTTATTATTATGGTTGTTATTATTATTATTATTATAATTATTTATATTATTATTATTATTATTATTATTTTTATTAATATTATTATTATTATTACTATTACGAAAAATCAGGTAAACTCCATTTAAAAGAAGCAATAAATTCAACATACATAAAGAAAGACAGTATCAAGACAGACGCTAAACTCCTAGGATATTGGTATTAAACCTTTGTTTAATATTTAAACTGGTTTTAGTGCACAAGATCGTGCAAAATGCAATTGCTAGTTTCCCACCTTAAAGGGGTACAAATTTAAATAAATCAAAAATATTTTTTTTTTTTATATTTCTAAAGCTTAGACATTCAAGAATATGCCCTTTCCGTCTCACTGGTTCAAAATTTAAATCACATATTTTCAGCTGTTGCGACTAAGTAGGACAAATTTTAAACCATGTTGAAAATATTTTCTATAACTGTCTCAAAGGTTTAAAATTTGTATCACGTAGAATAAAAATAATACTTACATTACATTACATAAAAATGTAATACTTACATTACATTACATAAAAATGTAATACTTACATTACATGAAAGAACGGGGAAGTTTTTGTTTCAACTTGTTTTATACAGTAAGGCGTTTTTGTAACTTCGTGTTATTATAAAATTAGTGAAATATTTTCCTTTAGAAACCCATACAATTACAAGAAAAAGTAATGGCACGTTTTTTAACCCATTTAACCCATAAGGGTTTTTTCTTTTAATTATTTTTTTATTTTTGAGTCATGTCCGATTATAATAAACCCGATTTTAATTTGGTTAGCATGAGTAGGAATGCATTTTTGCTCGATATGGGTGCAGACGACAATGCAGTCTCTCTTCCTTCAGGATCTGATTCTGATATTTCTTCATCGATTTCATCGGAGTCAAGATGCATATTACAGCCTGAGGATCAGGAACTTCAACTGATATCGTCTTTTGATTCGGACGACGATATTCGTCTTTCGGAAATCCAGCAACAACTTTTAAGACCTGATCCTCCGAAAGTGACTCGTAACTGGATACAAGTCATTCAGAATATTCAGGAGCAAATTTTATCTGATTTTTCATATGATTATATAGCTACTGATTTTGTGAAACTATCGAAAATCCAACACCCATAGATCTTTTGAAGTTGTTTGACAACCAACTTTTTGAACATTTGATTTTTCAACCAACATATACGCGGAACAAAAGCAGATAAAAACAGGCAAGTCATTTAAGGAAACATAATACATGGGCTGAAAAGTCAGTGCCGTTTCTAATAGAGGGCACCACTTGAATTAAATTCATACCATTTTCAGTTAGTACCTACCTTCAAAAGATACGTGTATAAATTTGACAGCTGTCGAACGATTAGTCCTCGAGATATAGCATTGTGAGTGCAGCAACTTTTGTTATTCTGGAAAAAATGGATTCAAAGCAATTTATCTTTGCTTTTTGATGGGAAAAAAAATGCAGCCGATGTAAAGAAATGGCGAGCAGGCGACGAACCTCGTCCAAAACGACCAAAAACTCAACAGTCGGCTGGCAAGTTTATGGCATCCGTATTTTGGGATACACATGGAATAATTTTCATCGACTATCTCCAAAAGGGGCAGACTATCAAGAGCGACTATTACATTGCGTTGTTGGAGCGTTTGAAGGACGAAATCGCAGAAAAACGGCCGCATTTGAAGAAAAAGAAAGTGCTGTTTCATCAAGACAATGCACCGTGTCACAAGTCGATGAAAACGATGGCAAATTTAATGAATTCGGCTACGAATTGCTTCCCCACCCATCGTATTTTCCAGATTTGGATCCCAGCGACTATTTCCTGTTCGCAGACCTCAAAAAAATGCTCACCGGAAAGAGATTTAAGACCGATGAAGAAGTAATCGCCGAAACAGAGGCCTAAAACCGAAATCGTACTACAAAACTGGTATTAAAAGATTGAAAAATTGTTTCAATCAGTGTATCGCCCTCGAAGGCAACTATATTGATAAATTAAGTTGAATTTTGCAAAAATTTTGTGTTTTACTATAAAACGGCACTTGCTTATCGGAATCAAAAAGCTTCCTAGCTATAAAGATTATTGGTCTTCCACACCAGATTTGCACGATTCTAATGTCAGTTCATGTATAAAGCAAGCACGGTTTAGTTAGTTTCTAGGAAATTTGCATGATAATGATGGATGTCTTGAGCCAATACGAAGTACTCCTAATTGAGATAGACTTTATAAGATTAAACCTACGCTCCAAATACAAATTTTAAAAACTGTGAAAACCCTACTCGTTAATTAGCCATAGACGAGTCAGTGATAAAATTTAAGGGTCGGAGCTATATGAAACAGTATATGCCAAAGAAACCGACAAAAAGGGGATACAAGGTTTGGATGCTTGCAGATAAAATGGGGTATTGTCAGAAGTTTGATATTCACACTGGAAAGTCAGCATCTTCAATTGCAGAAACTAATCTTGGGGCTAGAGTTGTTGTATTTCGGCAACTATTTTTACTGGTGTTGAATTAATGGAAGACTTGAAAAAAGATGGAATATATGCCTGTGGAACGGTAAATGCCACCCGTAAATATCTTCCACGGTTCCCACTAGATCGGATGAAACGGGGAGACACAAACTTGACCGCTGTAAAATGGAGAGATAAGTGGTCTGTACATGTTCTCTCCAACTTTCGATTCTAAGAAAAATACAGTGATATTTCACGTAAAAACAAGGACGGAACCATTCAAAAGTGTCTTGTCTAACCGCAGTTTTTGACTATAATAAACAGATGAACTACGTAGACAAATTCGACCAAAATTTTTTGGCTTATAATAAGCATGATATTTTTCTTTTTTTAGATGAAGAAGTTGTAAAATACTTTTGCTTGTACATTTTGCTCAAATTCCCGCAAATGGACATGAACACATGAAGACGCTCATTCATAAATGGTTTATTAGCGAAGCATTTAGTGGAAAAGAAACGTCCGCTGGAGAGATTATCACCACTTAATGCCAAAAAACATTGTAAACCTTTCGTTCCCTTGGAAATATGAACAATATCTGCTGCTCACCAGCCAGAACGTAGTACCAGACGAAGATGTTCTATCTGTAGCACAGTAAAGAACAATATAAGAACAAATTAGATTTGTTCTATTTGAAAACGTCCTCTGTATATGGGGAACAATAAATCATGTTTCCAAGACTACCACAAAAAAAAAAAAAAAAAATAAGTTGACCCTTGCGGTACACTGATTCAAAATATAACCCACCTGTTTTGATAGAATATTTAAGAGAGTAGGTGTAAAAGAAAATGGAATTAATGTTTTTTTTTATTAGTTTTTTATCTATATAAATAAATATGAGTACATTTAAAAAAAAAAAAATTAAATTTTTATTTTTTTGTTGACGGATTGATCGATTTTCTTAGCAAACTTTCTCGCCGGAAAGAGTTAAAAGAATTTTTCAAAATTTAAGTTATTTTATGAGTTACAGCCATTTTTGTGCCGCCATTGTTACAGCCGTTGTGACATGTATCAAAACTTTAAACGCGTTTTTCTCGAAACTACTTTTTTTGAGTTGGCGTGCACGATATCTCAAGTTCTAATGTTCAGATTCAGTTCAGACTAAAAAATTTAATTTTACAATTTTTAAAACATTCGGAACTGTTAAGGTTCTTGCTAAGCGTTTTTCAGAAGACCAGAAAGATTGAAATCATGCACGCCAGGAAACCCTTTTATTTTTACCCCCCGCCTTGCAAGCTCATAACTTTGTGATATTTGATTTCTTTTTCTGTTAAATTTGAATGTAATCTTAATATCAGTTAACAAATGATAAAAAATGAATAGCAAAAATATATATTCTTTCGTTTGTACAGAGCTTCAAAAACCGCCCTAATTGCATACCTCTAGACTAGAATACCCCCTTATTATGCTGATGACATATCTGGCATAATATAATGAACAAGCTTAATTCCACTCGATCTTAAAATTAATAACAACAAAACACTGTTTTTCCAGAAAACTCGTCCACTTAAAATTTTGAATTAAGAACAAAAAATTTTGTTCAGTGCAAAAATTGATACCATTACATTATTAGGGACGATAATAAATATGACCGCAAATCCATATTATTATTATTATTATTATTATTATTATTATTATTATTATTATTATTATTATTATTATTATTATTATTATTATTATTATTATTATTATTATTATTATTATTATTATTATTATTATTATTATTATTATTATTATTATTATTATTATTATTATTATTATTATTATTATTATTATTATTATTATTATTATTATTATTATTATTATTATTATTATTATTATTATTATTATTATTATTATTATTATTATTATTATTATTATTATTATTATTATTATTATTATTATTATTATTATTATTATTATTATTATTATTATTATTATTATTATTATTATTATTATTATTATTATTATTATTATTATTATTATTATTATTATTATTATTATTATTATTATTATTATTATTATTATTATTATTATTATTATTATTATTATTATTATTATTATTATTATTATTATTATTATTATTATTATTATTATTATTATTATTATTATTATTATTATTATTATTATTATTATTATTATTATTATTATTATTATTATTATTATTATTATTATTATTATTATTATTATTATTATTATTATTATTATTATTATTATTATTATTATTATTATTATTATTATTATTATTATTATTATTATTATTATTATTATTATTATTATTATTATTATTATTATTATTATTATTATTATATTATTATTATTATTATTATTATTATTATTATTATTATTATTATTATTATTATTATTATTATTATTATTATTATTATTATTATTATTATTATTATTATTATTATTATTATTATTATTATTATTATTATT